>OX418225.1:25407024-25671111 GCA_948455865.1 Conomelus anceps | reverse complement strand
GAACCACCGGGAAGTGATGTTCCGTACCGTCTAGAAATGTTCAATACCTGTGCGTGAGTAATGAGTTGGATGATGGTGATTGATGAGCTTTACCTACAGTTTCAGGTGGATTCCGAACCACCGGGAAGTGATGTTCCGTACCGTCTAGAAATGTTCAATACCTATTTAATTTTTTTATCTTCTCCGTCTCCTTAATCCCCTCTCATCAATTTTATTTCTCCACCAAATTTCATCATAATTCCCCTTTGCATTCCTTCTCTTACACAAAGTTAATCTATATTCCACTTCAGATCCCTCCATCCATGCTTCACTTGGGGCACCATATATCCCTGTCATGAACACCCGGCATCTAAGCAAGTTGCCAGAGAGAAGCTGACGAAAAAAGGGGACGAGAGAGCACTCAACCCTCTCTGTATTTTATCTCTGTCTTTTCACCCCTTAATTCTCGATTTTTCATTCCTCTTCATCCCCATTAGTAATAAAGTTTATTTAGGAAAGTTGGGGGAAAACAACAGTTTTAATTCGAGTATGTTGTTCATCTTTTATTTCGCCTTGTAGCTCTCATCATACCAGAATATAATGGATGACTGGGGAGAAAGGAGGTGCCGACTAGTCATATTCCTTTTCACTCTCTCTTTCTCTCACCCCCTTGCTTTATCCGTTTCTTCTCGCTTCAACTGCTCTTCTTCAGGGCCACTTCTGTAATTAATTCTCAACTTTTTCCCACCCAACTTGCGCACACTTTCTGGTCTCTGGTAAACTCGTAGCAAGTTAATTGCTACATCCATAAAATACATTCTTCCATGACCACTCGCCATCTGGTACGGCTTCTCAAATTTCTTTTCCATCTTTTGCGAAATTTTTTTCTCAATATAAATATTGAAAAATGAAACTCAATATAAGTATTCTCAATTCGTATTGAAAAATGAAACACCACTGGCTTAATAGTTTAGGTCGAACCCAATTATTATAATTCCCAAATTTCAAAAAACCGTTCATCTACGAGTACGTTTTAAAGCAGATATTAGCGATTAGAAATTAATATAAAAAATAACTGGCTTTATTCACGCCTGATCAAAAAAAATTGCGTATTTCAACAATACTTTGATTTTTAGACATTGGCCGTAGACCAATCAGAACTCAGGATTTCTTCAAAATAGTGTCGAAATGAATCCTACGCAGTGGTTAAATCAGTTGATTTAAACATTTCAAAATCAATTTTAATTTCAATTCAGAACCGATCAACAAAAAACATACATTCTAGGTTATGATGGTCTAGGTAAGTAAGCTGGTTGGTTAGTAAATCAAATTGAACGTAATATATAATCGAATATAACATAATATAATCGTAGATAAAATATTGTATCCAACGATTGTTTTAATTTAGCTTATAAGTCACGAGATGTTTAAGACACTTGTTTCACTCGTGTTCACACTCATCTCACTTGTGGTCATAATGCATTCGTTAACTAAACTGCTATTTCACAATATGTGTCTGCTCGCGAGGCGTAGCAGGTAGAGATAAGCTGCGTTCTTGTAGGTCCTGTTTGTAACGGTGACCGATTAGATTGGCCAGCAAAAAAGACACTGTTCTCTGCTGTAAAATCGCTTCCCGGTGGTTCGGAACCCACCTAAAACTGTAGGTCCAACTCATCAATCACCATCATCCAACTCATTACCCACGCACAGTTCTCAGACCTGTGTGGGCTTCATCCTCAGAAAAAAAATAGTAATAAAAAATAAAAAAAATGTCTGTTCTATTCTTATTAAAAATGAAACTTCTTTGGAGAATAAAGTTTGTTATAGTTTTCTTTATAGTGGTGAAGGTGATATTGTGCAAGATATCCATAATGAATAAGACGAAATTGTCACAACAACATTAATTTATTAAAAAATATAAGTTAGAGATACTATAGTTTCGGATGCTACTCCATTATCAATCTCAAGTCTGAGATTGATAATGGAGTAACATCCGAAACTAGTATCTCTATATTTTTAAAAAATATGGTTGTGACAATTTTTTCTCATTATTCATCTTGTTATAGTTACTTAAAAATTCAGAAAAATAATCTAATTCCATTGGAACCTTCTAAGGATGTCGGTCCCGGCGGTTTGAAGCATGGAAACAGTCAGAAGCCTTGACTTGGTTAAGTACGACAAACGCGTAGCAGACCTATGGGCAGTGAGTGCAGAAGGGCTGTATACTACAAAAGCTACAAAACCGAACTTTGGTTGGTTTGAAGCTGTGCTGCGCTTGCTGTGATAAGCCGCCCTGCTCAGCTTTGTAACAGTGGCCAGCCATTCATTAGAAACTATTAATTTGGTTTGAACAGCTGTCCGAGCACCACGCAGCACCGCAATCAGCCGCGGGCAAGCTTTGGACACTCACTGAGAATTCAAGTTTGTATTCTCATGGAGTTGATTTCACTTAATCAATCTCTCCAAGTTTGTATTATGAAATAATAACAAAACCATTTTGAATTTTAAGAATGTATTTTCTGTTTCAAGGTAAGATTTGGACAATTACTGAGAGTTCAAGTTTAGGATATTCTCATAAAGTTGAATTTACTTAATTACTCTCTCCAAAATTGAGGTGGAATGACAAAATCATTTTGGAATTTTTAAAATCTATTTTCTGATTTCAGGTAAGATCCAGTATCCTAGTAGAAGAAGAGAGTGTCCTTCCTAAACAGTGAGTATTACCACGCTTGATTTTTAACCCTATATATTTTTTGTAACTTGCAAGTTCACCTGTCAAATGGGATAAATCACAAAGCTTGATGTAGTGTGTCGATTAAAAATAAATAATTGAATAATTAAAATAGAATCACTAGGAGCAGAGAAAAAATATGTAGGCTTTATACCGCAGCTATATTAAATAAATCTTTCTGGTATTAGTTTTTTTCGGAGGATGAAGCCCACATAGGTCTGAGACCTTTGAGTGGGTAATGAATTGGATGATGGTGATTGATGAGTTGGACCTACAGTTTTAGGTGACTTCCGAACCACCGGGAAGTGATTTTACAGCAGAGAACAGAGTATTTTTTGCTGACCAATCCAATCGGTCACCTTTACAAAGAGCGCCCATGAGTTTCTCTGATTGAACAGATACCTGCTACGGCACTCGGCTATCACTTGATGGCAATATGTTGTGAAATAGTAACTACAGCCTACATTTCAATGAGAAAGTTGTCATGAACTTGTTTGTGAAGGTATTGTTTATCCTATAAAATACGATGATCTGAAAAAATCATAATTCCAGATGCTACACCATCCACTAAAACTTTTATTTCTTTTCCTTGTATTGAAAATATTCAAGTTTGAATATTTTGCAAGAGAATTACGTAATACAAGCTGCCAGTGTTCACCATTTACCAATAGTTGACTTCTTTCACTCATCTTCGAAATATATGAATAATTTATTTATTTGATTATTGTACAAAGGGAACTTATTAAAGTATTTTAAGCCTAGGTGATAGATGAAGTGAAGTGTTACAAAGTTGGATGAAATGGTTGGTGATGATGTATTAAAGAGATATGAAATATATAAATTCCATTCCTTAATTTGCTGAACATGGCATTTATTGGCATTCCTACTGTACAATGTCAGCAGTGAATATTCCGTCCAAGCTTTTTAAAAAGAAAATGAATGGCAGACTTTTCCACAAGCCAATTTCCATTCTGGAAACTCTGGCTTCACTTCGATCTTGCTTTAAAGTTTGTGCGCGCCCAAAGAGGAGTCGGCCGGCCAATGAATAAAGTAATTTCGGACTTTTTAATAGTAATCCCCACTTTGGTGGGGTGTGATGGTTGGCGGTGGGGGTGGGACAAGGGAGGGGGGAAGCACCAGCCGCGCCAGCAGTTCGTTGTGATTTAGCGGGAGAAAAACGGAAATATATAGAATGTAATGATGATAAAACTTTGGTATGGAGGACGAGGGAAAGAAGAGGGAAGAATTGGTGGAGATGAGTGAAGGTGGAGAGGGGGAGAAGGGAAGGAAAGTGTAGGAAAAATAAATAGTGTCGGTGTGAGTAGAGAAGAGCTGAACAAATTTATCGGGCCGCTAGCTGGGAGGCTATACTTTACCGTTGGCTTCAATAAATTATGGGAACCGCTTGTGCACCAGGCACAATGCCTATATCGTACGTAATACTACAACTTCCATTAAAATTGCTATACTTTACACCAGAGAAAAAATCTCATCCCCTTTTGTGCAATGCAACATGGCCCCATCATCATCATCAACATCATTACCACCTATCGGCCCCAGTAAATATCATTAGGTGCAAACACTATTTATTTCAATATAAAACTCTCGCGAATGCGGTACCCGCTAATGTTCACTCCTGTCCCGAGTAAAATAGTCTCGCACTAATTATTCATTCGTGATTCAGGACCTGCTAAGTCACCGGTTTGCCGCGGAATGCGTGTTTTAAAATTTAATCCACCGTTGGTCAGCGTTCGCACAATTTTGCCTGCTGACAATGTGGAGAAGATTTCAACTGGGTTTTGTTTTTGCTTCATTTATATGAGAAATTTGGGTAATAGAAAAGGAATGTATGCTGTTCAATAAATTAATGCAAGATGGTCTTTACTTTTTGCTATGATATGGTTTATTGTTGATGTACTTATCGTTAAAGCCATTTAGCAGATCACTGATTCATCTTGTTCGGAACCAAACTAAAAACTGTAGGTCCAACTCATCAATCACCATCATCCAACTCATTACCCACGCACAAGTCTCAGACCTATGTGGGCTTCATCCTCAGAAAAAAAGGGGATAAAATTGCTTAATTTTTATAAAAGAGAAAAAATTCTGCTTCCAGCCTATTAAAAATAAGATTCTGTAACCTCTTCTCATCCAATGGATGCTGAATTCACCTTAGAATGTTATAACCGTTAGAATAGGATGCTGACTGGATGCTGAATTCACCTTAGAATGTTATAACCGTTAGAATAGGATGCTGACTGGATGCTGAATTCACCTTAGAATGTTATAACCGTTAGAATAGGATGCTGACTGGATGCTGAATTCACCTTAGAATGTTATAACCGTTAGAATAGGATGCTGACTGGATGCTGAATTCACCTTAGAATGTTATAACCGTTAGAATAGGATGCTGACTGGATGCTGAATTCACCGTGCAATCAATCAAAAACCTACTTCCACCCAATCATAATACTAGATTGTGGATTCCATAATCAGGTCATCAGCCAATCATAATGCAGGATACTGAGTCCACCTATTAACCAAACTCAAGGCGGCTCTTCCCAACAAATTGGAGCACTTACTTTTAATATTAGTAGCCAAATAAAAAAAAACCATTTCGTTCTTTTTTGAGTGAGTTTTTTAGCAAATCTAAATTTTTAGTATGTGTGAACCTCAATGTTTTGGACAATGTAAAATATTCAAAATTTGTGGAGAGCCATTTTGGACTTGAGTCTGTAGTTGCTCCTTCACATTCATTGTAATTATTTTGTCATTATTATTAATTATTTTTTATCATTGTAATTCATTGCTAATTTTGTCACAATAGACACGTAGCTATCTCACTTATATAAAGCTATTAACCGTTTTATTGATCAGGCTAACTGTGCTTGTAGCCATTACAACAGCTGATCAAAAAACAAGAGTTTGACTCAATTAATGAACGATTTGGTTTAATGCTAAATTTCTACTCGACTAATAATTTTGTTCACGCTAAATTTTCGCCAATTTTGACTCGATTGAAAATTTTTTCACACAAAATGATTCAGCTAACGAAAACTTTTCGCTAAAGTTCAACTTGATCAACGACTTCGTTTACAACGATTTTGTTTAAGTTTAATTCTCCCTGAATTATGACTCTGTTTACGATTTTGTCGCTATGTGAGCCTGCCGGTCACTTAAATGTGATTGTAATTATTATTTGTAATTTTTAAGTATGTATTATAAATAAATGATAGCCTACACAATCAATAACTGGCCGATACTGAAAATAATATAGTAACTATGGTAACTAGTGTATCTTCTTCTTATAGTCCTGTCTGAGTCCAGACGTTGGCAACCATCCTGGCTATCCTCACTTTATCTACGGCTGCTCTGAACAATTCTGTTGTTGTCATGCCATACCAAACTCTCAAATTCTTCAGCCATGAGATACGCCTTCTCCCGACTCCTCTCATTACCAATATTTTTCCTTGTAGTATAACCTGAAGCAACTGGTATCTCTCTGCATTTCTCATAATGTGTCCTAGATATTCCGATTTCCTAGATTTAACAATGGGCAAGAGTTCTTTCTTTTTTCGCATTCTTGCCAGGATCTCTTCATTTGTTACTCTGTCTACCCATGACACTTGTAGCATTCTGCGGTATAGCCACATCTCAAATGCTTCCAATTTGGCACTTATTACTTGATTCTAGTGTATAAGATAGTATAATTGTTATTCTGACTTGTCTTATACTCCATAACTGGAATCTTCAATACGTAATCTACAAAAAAAAAAAAAATGTTGACAGTATGTTCGATAATAGGAATGTAGCGTACTGTTTCAAAAATCTGTCTTGGAGATAAAAATCACACTAATGCATCAAGATTTTCTTAAAATTTGAAATTTCGCCAAAAGTTGGGAACACTAACAGATGAACCGAGATTGGGCAACCAATTAATACAGAGCGGATAACACATAAATCGGGAGCCCTGGTTAGAAATGACTGACTATTTTGGTGGTGTCTGGAACATCCGAACTTGAGCTCGAAATCTCTAGGAAGCTGTTGCTCTTCGCTAGTTCAAAACGCTCGCCATTCGAACGCTGTGGGCGTTCAAGCACTGGCTTAATGTTACTCGTACCGGCTGTGACTTATTACTTATTAATCTCCAACAGTTCTAAGCCGTCTCGGAATTGTTAGGTTAATTATAACTTTCTAGCTGCCATATTGGTGGTAGAATGCCTGAGGGAAGTGGGGATTTCATTTGGGGATAAGGGGTTCGATTCCTGCTGTTTCAATAGGATGCGTCCTTGTCTAGGGGTATGCTAACCCCTATCGAGGGGGTGGGGAACTGGAGGAATTAGATCCCTAAGGCACCCCTTCCAAATCCAAAGGGGTAAGTAGAGCTCGCTCTCTCGCTTTGTACGCAATTTCGAAATCGTTTTCGCGTAGAAACACACTCATAATTAGAGAGCCATTAATATTACAAACCTATGAGCGAGGGAGTGGAAGGCAGACGAAGAGCTATGCACCCCTTTAATTCTTAAACCCTCCTTCCAATTTTGCAAGCGATTATGGTAAGATGAGTTATTATCTTTTCAGCGAGGGAATTAGCGGAGCAAGAAACGAAGTGTGGATGAGGAATTAGCTGAAGAAAGAGAGAAGAAAACGACGGAAGAAGAGAGGAAACAAACCGCTATAATGAAAGAGTGGCTCTTGTGGTTTTATTTTTAATTTTTCCTCCCCTTCAAATACATAAAAGATGGAGTTCTACTTCCAAAACTGTCACTTTATTTGTCAAAACCACTTTATGTGAAAAAATTTGTCCAAACGAGGAATAGGCATGGACGGTAATTTTTTTTAGTTTAAGATTGAATGACATTTAATTTTATTACACGCAGATTTGTTTCTAGGTACTGATAATTCTTCCGTTCTGCACTTCAATGATGATTTTTTTTCGGAGAATGCAGCCCACATAGGTCTGAGACCTATGCGTGGGTAATGAATTGGATGATTGTGATTGATGAGTTGTACCCACTCTTTTAGGTAGGTTCCTAACCACCGATAAGTGATTTTACAGAGCCAACCCAATCGGTCACCCTTACAAAGAGCGCCAAGGAGTTTCGTAGCTTATCTCTGATTGAACAGATACCTGCTACGGCACTCGGCTATCACTTGGCATAGAGGATTCTAGATTCTTCGTCAAGGTTATCAAAAAGCAGTCTACACTCGTGTTTCAATATTCTAGATTGTCATAAACGCAGCAACACTCTTCCGCAATTATAAAGTAGGTCCTCTGTATTTGGTTGAGCAGGCCTAGAAGCAGGCCTAAAATCTGAGGCTAGTATGCTTAGTATTTCATAATTACTCATATTTCAGTATTTCATAAGATCTTGCGTTTTTTTGTAAAATGTCTTTCCTTTTTCGTCATGACTGTTCCTTTTTCTACTCCTAATTCTTCTCCAATTTTCTTCTTTCTCTATCGTTCCTTTGTTTAATCTCTTTACGTCCTTCTTGCCTTGTGTTCTATTCCTCCTGTTCATTTTACTCACTGTTCTCCATCTTCTAGGCCTAAAAAATTCTAATTTTCTTTACTATTAGATCTCTTTTCCTTCTAGTTATTCCGTCTTCTTTTTCTTCTTCCTACTCCAACATTTTCTCTCTTCAAACCCTTCTTTCTTCATCACTTGTTTCACTCTCTCCCCCAAAGTAACGTATTTTATTCCGTTTTTCCTCCATCAATTCACTCCTCTAACTCTCTTCTCCTCCTCCTCCTCCTCCTCCTCCTCATTCTCCTTCTTTTTCTTCCTAATTCTTCATCTTGTTTTTATTCTTCTTTTGCTGCTTTTCCATCTTTTTCTTCATCATCTTCCTCCATTTTCTCTCCTCCATTTCCTTCATCTTCACCATCTTCTTTAGACTTCTGCAATCATTCTCCTCCGACACCAGCCAGTAACATTTGTGCGTAATTAATAGGACGGCGTTGATACTGCAAAGATGAATGGTCCGGGTAATTAGCAAACTGAGATCGCATTAATCCTATTTTACAATGTCTTATATTCTCTCGAACAGTGACTTCTTATGAGAGAAAGCACCGTTCAACACCCGAAACACTCTCTCCTCTTCATAACTCCTTCCTCTCTTCCTCTTCAACCCTTTTTACTCGTAAACCTCCTTCCAAACCTCCCCAACACCCCCCAACCCTTACCCATCTCTAAAACCCTTAAATAGTACCGTCAAGCCTCAAGCCTCAAACCACAAACTTTCAAGCTTCCCCCACCACCAAGTAGCGAACTAACTAATCTGCCCTACTCACAAAAGCTTCATCCGACTCTCGGTTATTCAAATTTCAGCAGTAAATAAATAAAGACATTGTGGAAGTAGCGGCAGTGTGGTCTTAGCTTACCACTTAGCTTACTAACTTGCCGTTAGACGTTAAATAACAAACTTGATGCTGGTAATCTTACCGTGTATCACTTTATACGTCACTCGACACCGTACGATGTTTAGTACAGTAACAGTACTGTTTTTATCAAGTAAGATTAATAAGATGAATGAATTTGAGTAAAAAAAAGTTGTGGATTCTATCGTTTCAAATTTATTGTTGATATTTTTAATGACATAATTTTTTCTACATTGTATCTTGTAGGCCTATCAGCCAGTGGCAGATCCAGAGAATTTTTCTGAGGGGAGGCACATGCCAAGCCTGCTAATTAGATAAGTTTCATGTAAAATAAGCTGAAAAATCGAATAAAACGTTGTAGAAATCTGTAACTACCATAATTATTGAGATATTCTGGAAGATATGCCATTTGAACACAACCTATGGACATAACCTAATTTGGACTATTTATGTGACAAATTTGTAATTTGAACTGTTTTGGGCAAATGCCTGTAGTTTTTTACTTGATTGTAATAATTTCATCAAATAAATAAATAAATAATAAATTTGCAAAACCGCATTAAAATCGCCGCTGACGCAGGTATTCTATATAATTAGATACCCAAAAAATGTAAACTTGATTTTAGTAGAAGTTAGTCCTAAAGCTCTAGTTTTGCGCTTAAAAACACATAAGTGATATAGCGATTCATTTTTATTTATATATAGATAAAGAAAAAGTCTGCAAATCTTTTACGAAATGGATTTTCCGATATTAAGTCATAAGTCATAGGCCTACACATGAATTAATTTTAGAAAAATCCTGTTTGAAATACGAAAAAAATGGGTGGGTGAGGCCACGTACCCGGCTTCTTTCCCTAGATTTACCTCTGAATTACTTATTCATTCATAAATAAAACACAATCAATGCAATGTAACACCAGGCTTTTTCCCATTGTTACTTTCTTCACAATATTACAACTTATCAAATCTTGCAACTTACACCAAACCTTAGGTTATGCCCGAGTTTTACAAGAACAATTTTATTATAATATTTTTAAGTGCCCCTGAGCACTCTTTACACCCGCTCCGCTACTGATTATATCTAGTGTATTCTTTATCAATATTCCTAATATTATATCTATTCTCTTTCCATCTGAGTGGGCACGTGCCCCCCCCCCCCCCCCACAGACACGCTATTGTTTACACCTACGGTATTCTTTATCCATATTCCCATTATGTGTAGCCTAATGTATACTCTGTTTGGGGCTAAAGCCTAATCTTTACTCAGTCTCGCTGCTGCACCCCCCCCCCCCCAAAGTTCCTATCACCTGAGCCTGAGCGACCATTTAATTATTTTTTATTTGTCTTTGATCACTTTTTCTTTTATGCTTTCTCCCATTATGCTTTTCTTATCAACTACTTAACAATCTTTACTCTATTTTGCTCTGAAACTATAACTCTACAGCTCTTCGTTTCTCTACTACAGTATTCAACTAAATATTCCTCTAGTATCTACTTTATTCTCATTTTGTTGTCCTATTTATTTCATTTTCTATCCTTCCTCCTCATATTCTTTGTTTTTATTCTTAACTTTCCTATTTCATTATCAACTTTCAAAACATTTTGTAGGAAACGATGTTTTTTGTACCAATTATTCTGTTTGTATGGGCATTCACAGCAAAATCCATAAGTTAAGTAGAACTATTGATGTATACGTAAAATTATTTTGTGAATCAAGTTTATTAATTATTTTAATAAAATGATATTATTAGAATTTATTTATTAGAATTGCATGGGTTTTTTCTTACACTGAATTGGAGTCCTCAATAATTTTCATTTAATTTATCATAGAGGTCTTATCCCATTTCTTCACCCTTCTCCCTTTTTCCTGCGCCCTATTCCTTCTTTATACTTTACTCATACAAAGTTTTAGAGATCTTGAAACGAACCATGCGTCATATAAGACTACAGACTCCAAACGCATTGTTCATAGAGAACTTTAGGACTAACTTCTCCCCTATACCACCTTGCTATTATTATTGTTTTGAATATTTTTAAATCTTCATGGGTAAGGATGAATAATAATCACACAATTTGCAAGATGCATTACACTAGGAAATTGTTTGACGACCCTAATGCATTTTTGCGGCTTTGCTTATGTAGTGAACAATGCGTTTGGAGTCTTTAGTCTTATATGACGCATGGTTCGTTTCAAGTTCTCTAAAACTTTGTATGAGTAAAGTATAAAGAAGGAATAGGGCGCTGGAAAAAGGGAGAAGGGTGAAGAAATGGGATAAGACCGTAATCTCTGCAACTTTGGCTCCTATCTCAAACTCAATTTAGGGACACAGCTGGGCTATTTTCTCTCACATTTCATGCCACCTCTTTTACCAATTTATTTTCTTCAACGTGAATTCTTAGTTGCTCTACCACCAATGAACCAGCACAATACCTATTACATAAAATATTTTCTTAAACCATGAATAGGTCTGTAGAAGTTTTTATTCAATTCTTCGAAATTTTAAGTTTGCATTTCATTTTTTTTAATAATTGACTTTCCTGATTCTTATGAAACGAACAATACTAACTGCACTGAATTAAAGTTGATATTCAATTCGAAATTAATAATTAAAAGCAGGAGTTTATGAAAAACTTAATGTATTCATTCATTCATTCATTTTTATTTTATACAGACAAAACAGAATATTTTTCTCATCACATTATATCACATAACTTATTACTAGTGAACAATATCAAAATATTATATTTATTAGGTACGCAATTAATAAACAGAAAAAATAGTTGAAATTAAACTTATCATAAATCTGTATACTCTAAATTTTCAAATAATTACAACCTACTAATGTTTGTAATAAAATATTTTCTTAAACTGAAAAGGAATGTTGAAAATGATAATTGGGTTTGGAAATTGGTCAACAAATTTTCTCTAACTTCCTCGTAATCATGTTTGGAACTGAAATTATTGTATGTTATTTTCGATGTTATCTAAAAATATAATAATTATACATTTTCAAGATGTTTTCCTAGAGGATGCTCTAAAATTTCAATAGAATGTTTTAATTGTGTATACTGAATTTAAACTATGAACCGAGGTCATCACAGCAGCACTCTTACATTGAATCGGACTAGTGTGAACGTGTAAATTTCTAGGTTTGCAAGAACGACAGAAGAAATTGAGTCAAAATTATAAGCTCTATTTGAGCTTTCACTTGATTGGAATTTTTATAAGATAAGAAGTGTTGAAAAAATTCTTGATTGACAAATAGTCTAATATGCTTGTAATGCAAGGTAAATAGGTCTTAACTTTTTATTGTAAATTAAACGACTTGCGGTCAATTTTTAATTATGAATAAATAATAATTGTATTACTTTTTTATGTGAATTCAACTTCTTTAAGATTAGAAAGCGCTCGGCCTACAGAGTAAGTAAACTCTACTTATTCTTAATGAATATTTGACTGCAATTCGTTGAATTCACATAAAAAGTTAATATTAACAACGCAGTTCGTCATGGAACAAGAAATCCAGGAATTTAATAATTGTACTCAAACTATGTAAAATGTTTTCGAGTTATGAAAACTCATCTTCAAGGCCTTGATGAGTTTCCATAACTCGAAAACCTTTGGCCAAGTGTGAGTACAATATTATTATTATTTATTAAAAATTAAAAATTGACTGCAAGTCGTTAAATTTACAATAAAAAGTTAATGCAGATCGTTGAAAAAATCCAAGAATTAAACAGATCCATTCAATTGAATCCATTTATCTGGTTTTCATTCTAATTTTTTTCCAAATAAAAAAAATCCTTAAAACTTATGAGTTAGACACCACCAAATCCCTTAAACCATTATTTTATTTGTGTATTAGCGTCGCATTCTTTAATTTTGCCCAATTTTTTTTTTATCCGAATTGCCGATTCTTGACATAATAATATGATTCTAAATATTTAAAAATAAAACTGCCCAATTTGTCAAATATTATACATTAGTTGTACAAAAGCTCCATCAAACCTCAATACCATACCCCCGCTGTATTTATTTATTTATTCATTTAACTAACATACACGCAATGTGAAAAAAAAACAACAGGCTATTGCCCAAAACTGCTTTTCACAAAATTTCAAATTAGAATCGAAAAAGTTTGGTATATTTCACTAAAACTTTCACCTTGAAGCACAGTAATTCACAGGATTATCAAGGTAATTTAATTTATTTTTCACCAAAAGATTTGCAATTATTTCTAGATGGCGCGCACAAATTAATTTGTTAAATAAAATTGATTGACCTTAATTCCATTCCATTATGTCAATTCTCACTTTCTTAGTAGGCTACAACACGTAAGATAGAGAACCTTACAAAATTCATTAGAGTCATGTCATTATGTTTACAGTATCATTATAGCCTACTTAATAAAGAGCTCATTTAAATTTGATTTTTTTAATTTTATCTTTCAGCCATTACCGAGACTTCTTATATTAGAAGTTCCATCGTATGGTTGAATTATTATACATCTAAATGAGTGAGTTTCAATTGAATTGAAATACGTATCATTCACTAGTTAAGTGCATTGGAAATTCCAATTTGAGTGCTGTATTTTCAATTTAAAGTTGAAATTTTAACTGAGATGCTTTCACACATTCTGGACCAGGATACATGCTGGGCCAAAGAAAAACCAATTTCGCGGTGTATAGAAAAGTTGGATATTCTTCCCTTCCCTCCAAACTTGCACTGTTCTCTCTGAGATCCATCCACGGACCTTTGCAGCATCCCCCCTTCGAACATCCACTTCTATTTTTCCCGCTATCTTCGTGATAGTCAATCCATCTTCCTTCCCCCTTTCCTTCTCCTCACTCCCTTCTTTTTCTTCCTCTACTTCGGCCTTTGTCCCTTATTTCCACTTGCAGCGTACGATGTGACACCTTGAAATAATGGCTTGCCTTGCGCCACACTACCCCCACCTCTCAAACTACCCCTTCGCCCTCTAAAACTACCCCCTCGACCATCCCTATCCGGAATCGGTTGCGACAGAATCTTACACTTGAGCTTTTATTCCCTCCATTCCTTTCGCATTGCACGCCCATCCTTCTGGCTATCCTTTCTGCCCCTATCCTTATTTAATCTTTTCCTCATCTAGACCCTCCCACCCTCTCCCCTACCAACAGTCCTGATGTATTTGAAAATACCACATATTAAAATCGATTCGCAGTATCAAATTTTGAAGATCTAAGAACTCTTCAAAATCGATTTTTGATTATTTGAGAAATATGAAACCCAGCACCCCGAAGCTGAGGATATAACATCTCATCCATATTGCTGTGCTGGATCAAAATACTGTACATTCCAAGTTCCAAAGTTTCTTAAGTAGTAAGCCTGGAAATTCACTCTTTACTGACTTTGAATTCATTAATGTCAGATTTGTTTCTTGTTATATTTTGCATTTCATTATTTATTGTTGTAAAATTAATATGTCTGAGTAATAGTAGTTTTAAAATTATTTGTCAAATTGTTAATCAATATTTTTGGATTTAGTAATTATTGTCCAGACACCACTCTTGACTCTCGCTTTGGTCTTCATATTTTGATCAAATCATTGTTTGCTCATCAAACAATGTTATTGTCAGTTAACATTTTATACTGCAGAAATATATGACTGCAAGAAATCCAATACTTAGTAAAAACCACTAATTTTTGTCTCTCGCTTTCGTCTTCCTATTTTGATCTCATCATTGTTTGCTCATCAAACAATATTATTGTCAGTTAACATTTTATACTGCAGAAATATATGTCTGCAAGAAATCCAATACTTATTAAAAACCACTAATTATTTACTTTTCACTCAACTAACAAACTAGTTATTTTTTCTCTGCATCTCTGCAAAGATGATCTACTCCCTTTTTCCAATATAGTCTCGGAAAAAGAATGCCCAGTAGGTAAGTACCATGAATAAATAGGTCTGTAGAAGTTTTTATTCAATTCCTCAAAGTCTCTAGTTTGCATTTCATTTTTTCAAAAATAATCGACTTTCCTGATTCTTATGAAACGAACAACACAAACTGTACATGCACTGTATTAAAGTTAATATTCAAATTGGAATTAAAAGTTAAAAGCAGGAGTTTATGGAAAACTTAATGCTTTCATTCATTTTTATTTAATACAGACAAAGCAAAATATGTTTTCCATCACATTATATCAAACAGCTTATTACTAGTGTACAATATCAAAATATTTAAAATTTTATATTTATCAGGTACACAATTAATATAGGGAAAAATAATTTTAATTTAAATAAATCTGTATACTCTAATTTTTCATATTATTACAATCTACTGTCTCTTATCTTTGAAGTAGAAAATATCGAACTTTCCATTCATTCATAAAAGCTTGATGTATTTGTGTTGCACTTGAGTGTAACTCATTTGAAATATTATTTATTGTGCCACCTACGTCCACCGTATGTAAACCAACAGTTCTTCTGACCTCCCAAGATACTACTATTGAACCAACTTTGAACATGTTGCTATAGGATAAACAAATAACAATAAAAAAGTATCAAGAGAATGGATATGAAATGTTAAAAAAGACCTAGTACTGGCCAAAATAACCAACAAAGAAATTTACAATAAAATAACTTCAGAATAAAACTTTATAAATGGGAAGTTATACCAGAGACAAAACCTCCAAGAGTTGGAACAAAATGGAGTGTAGAGAGAAAAGCTGAATTCGCACAAAAAATGAAAAGCTGGTGGGCAAACAAGAAGAACAAGTCCAAAAAATGAACCATCTTTACTCAGCATCTTCCACTTTTGAAGTTTTACGTCTAATAATAATAATAATAATAATAATAATAAAAAACGTATATCTAATCTATTTTCAACACTACTTACCATAATTACTATATCAATTAGTTGATGTGGGGCTTAATTTTGATATGAAAGGAACTATTGTACACCATAAAAAGCATTTATTTATTTATTTAGGCCTATTTGATGAAATTATTACAATCAAGTAAAAACCTACAGGCATTTGCCCAAAACAGTTCAAATTACAAATTTGTCACATAAATAGTCCAAATTAGGTTATGTCCATAGGTTGTGTTCAAATGTCTGTTTCCATCAAATATTTCCACTAAAAAAAGTAGTCCGACAGTAAATGATCAATTTGAATGGTTGATAAAACCGAAAAACACTACATAACACAAATATTTCAAGAATATTGAAATTAAATTGATAATTTTGAGCCGGAAATTCTCACAACCTCTAGGAGCTACTACAGCTGTTTAATATTTTTAGCATTCTCAATTAAATATTTTTTCCAATTGTTTTTAAAATATTTCTATATTTTCAAGGTAACACTCAAATCTCATTTAATAGGATGAACAGGGTTGATCATGATATAGAGCGCAATTTGATTTCAAAGGTGTGTGGTTTGGGGTAGAAGACTTTTGAGTGCAATGGTGTTTGATACATTATGTATGAGATGAACCGATGAACCAAGCTTCCTCTTTTTCATCTTATCTTTTTCTTCTTCTTCTTCTTCTTTTTCTCCTATCTGTGTGCTTTTGCAAAAGATATTGATTCAGTTTGTACCATTGATGAAGCGTACTAAAGTACTAAAGCTGTTTTTGATCCCGTATCAATTTTTCTAAACCAATAATGGCCTTTCATGAGAAGGGATCAGTTAAGGGCTGTCACCCTCTCAATGGAAATTGATTACTGTTGTGTGTTGCAATTATTCTTGGGTAGATTCTTTTTGAAAACAGGAATTGAACGAACCCTTTACATTCAATTGGGTTACCATCTTGCCATTAATTACAGTGGTGGCTTCTATAAGTGATATCCAACGCTAATACACCATCAATTGGTGTAAATTGCAGCTCTGAGTCATCCAATATGTCTTGAAATGAATATAATTTAACATCTATATTTTCGGTTCGAAAATCTCTTACAAAATTCAAAATAACAATACAACCTATTTGGACTGATGTAGTGCTTGGTTCAAAGTTATTTCCAAATTAAAACTCTTCAATTGAAAACAATCATTAATTCATTCTTTCGATCCTTTCTATCACAATATCTGCAGGAATATTATTCTAGATTTTTTGTGCTATGTTAATAAAGGATCTTTGTCCATGTTTTTTATTTTTTTTACGCCTTGAAGACTCCAGTTAAGGAGTATAAGACAAGTCAGATTAACAGTTATACTATCTTATACAATAGTTACCATATTACTATATCAATTTGTTGAGGTGAGGCTTAATTTTGATATGAAAGGAACTTTCTTAGTAATGGCGAAGGTGATATTGTGGAAGGTATCCATAATGAAAAATAAGACGAAATTGTCACAACCACATTTATTAAAACTTCGAGAAACTAGTTTTAGCCTTAAGGCTTCTCTGTACTTTAGTTTTTCAGTTTGATTGAGATTGATAATGGTGTAACAACCGAAACTAGTTTCTCGAACTTTTAATAAATGTGATTGTGACAATTTCGTCTTATTTTTCATTATGAAAGGAACTCTTGTACACTATAAAAAGCTTCAACTAAATATTTTTTCAATTGTATTTAAATATTTCTCTATTTGCAAGACTCTTTAAAAACTGCGGTAGCTTGTAGAGTTTCCTACCAATAGGACTAGGTTTTTGTTGAATAAGCTACTATTGTGACTCACCAAGTGATAGTCTCCTCGGCTTCTTGTATTATAATCGTGCACGTCAAGATTTTGGTTAATATCACTCTTATTTACATATAAAGTAGCTTCATACACATGTAAGCAGGGTACATTTAGGAGACCAAGTCTCTTGAACAACGGCCTACATGAATCTAATTTATTTATTCACAATTGTCACATTACATCAAATGTTCTGAGTTTCACTCAAATGATTTGTGACATGCCAATTCTTAAACTACTAGCTTCACGGTACAGTGAAGAAGAAAAGAGAGAAAATTATATACCACAATGGTATGTAAATTTATCAATAACATACAACACTCTATTTACTCTTTTCATACACCCAACCGCTTTTTTTGGATCTTAAACACCCTATCAAGGTTTTGTTTTGATGAATTACCCTATACTAAGATAGCATACCTAATAATGACAGTAAGAGCCCATGATAAGCTGTAAAAAATAAATTTTTGTCATTCAATCTAGCACATTGGTAAGCATTTTTTCTACTGTATATGAATTAATTTCCTATAGGCGTATAGAAAATTTATTTAAAATCTGTACTTCGAACCTCACTAAGAATGATTTGGATTCATCAACTTTATTTCATATCATATCAACTTATTACATTTAATTTCATATCGATTACTACAAAACTCGTTCATCCTTATGCAAAAATTACTTCTCAATAAATCACATCCCACTCCATTCTCAGCCACTTCTTTGCAGTTTGTGGACAAGGAAAAAGTTATAATATATGAAGGGGGCTGATAGGTAGCAATGAATTTAGCCCGCAGCCTTTTGGTGGCTTTGCCTTTCGATAAGAGCGCGCATGCTGTCGTTGGTGGTGGGAGGGGGGTGTATTTTGAAAACGCTGAAGAAAATAGAGCTGGCGGTGAAGAATCGCAACACAGTAGGCTCGGGGTTCGATGATAAGAAGAACATCCGTCCCAACTTCCTCTCTTATTTTTATCCTTATTCTATCGTATTTTTCTCAGTCGCCTCCTATTTTCCTCATCTCGAACTGAGGGATGCGCCTCACACACACAAGGGACTGATTTAGTGGCGGCTTCTCCTATTTACGAGATCCGATAGGGCCCGCCTCTCAAACCCTGCAATAAAGGAGATACAAAATGCATTACATATGAAAACACGTTTATCATTTCATAAGGAGGAAGCGCCTAGGGCTTCAAATGGCCCATAAACTCAACATAAGGCTGCTGTCCCCCTACTCAACCCCCTATCGGCCCCCTCACCTCAACCCAATCTTCCACCTACTCCAAATGCCGTCGATAACAATGTAATTTCCCCTTTCTTTTCTTTCAAATGCAGCAAGGAATGGTAGAGTAGGAATAACTGGATAAGGAAGAAAAGATGGTGGAGAAGTAGAAGAAGGTTGAAGAAGAGGTGGAGGAGGAGGTGGAAGAGGAGGATGAGGAGGAATGATAAGCAGAAGAAGAGTAAGCCTGTAACTAATGCATGGGTGATGAGGTGAAATAACAACATTTTCATAAGTTGTGAATCCTGTCACAAGGATAGAGAAGTTGCAAGATGATGAAGTAGTGGAGGAAGATGAATAGGAGGAGGAGGAGGAGGAGTAGATAAGTAGGAGGATAAGTAGAAGGAAGAGGAAGAGGAAGAAGAAGAAGAAGAAAAAAAGGAGAAGAAGAAGATGAGGATGAGGAAGAGGGAGAGGAAGAAGAAGAGGATGAGGAAGAGGGAGAGGAAGAAGAAGATGAGGAAGAGGAAGCAGAAGAAGCAGAAGAAGAAGAAAAAGGAGAAGAAGAAGATGACGATGAGGATGAGGATGAGGAAGAGGAAGAGGAAGAAGAAGAGGGATAATGTGATGGTTGAGGGTGAGGGTGAGGGAGTGGTAGTGGGAGTGGGAGTGTGAGTGGGTGAGGGAGAAGGGGAGGAAGAAAAGTCAAGCAGCCAAAAGAGGAATAAAAAGGAAAGGCCGAGGACCTGGAAAAGGAAGAGGAAGAAATATTAAGGTCGGGAAGCGAGAAAATGAGGATGAGGATGAACAGAACTAGAAAGAAAAGGAGGAGGAGGAGGAGGAGGAGGAGGAGGAGGAGGAGGAAGAGGAGGAGGATAATTGGCAAAAATGCCCTATTGCTTGCTTCATCTTTCTTCAAATTGCTAAAAACATTGTTGCAAGAAAACTGTTGAAATTATCTGACTCACCGTATTCTATCAATTTGCTCCAACAAATTTCAATTTCTACACAACTGGCTCTATGTTCCCATTTATTCCCATTTTAATTTATAGTTCGATGAATGTTCCCAACGGTTAAATGAATTTTGAAAATAACTTTCATGTTTCATGGTTTATTTACTTTTGTTCTTGTAAAGCTTTGTCAATAACAATATCTAGAATATCATCAAGAGAAAATATAATACTGTATAATATTTATTCAGCAAGTATTATATAGATTACAAACAGACTATAGTAGGACTTTTCTAAACTTGCATGTGCTCTTTTGGAGCATTTCCCAATTTCAAATTGAATGAAGTGTCTTTACTCATTCTTTGAATCGTTCCTTGCATTTACAAATAATGACATTTAGCCAATTATCCCCTCCTCTTAACGAATAATAAGACAAAGTTGTCAAACCACATTTATTAAAAATATAGAGATACTAGTTTTGGATGTTACTCCATTATCAATCTCAAACAAACTAAAACTAAAGTACAGCAGCTTAATATATATAGTAAACACGGAATGATACTATTGGCTAAGGGATAGGCTGGCCTTCATTGACGGTTTCTGATTGGCTGAAGGTCATAACAAGTCACGCCCACTAGGGGATCATTATAATTCTGTCCTACATTTTAATAACGGCACTTTCGTCTTTCTTGGTTGACCTTGACTGCATTTCAGTGAGCTTCAATTTGCTAAGTCAAAAATTATTCAATTCTAGCCTAATTTACTTGTGTATTGTTCTTCTTTGTTACTTTCTAGATGTCCACGGTTTTTAGTTCTTGATTTTTTTTTTTTTTTTTTTTTCTGAGGATGAAGCCCACATAGGTCTGAGACCTGTGCGTGGGTAATGAGTTGGATGATGGTGATTTATGAGTTGGACCTACAGTTTTAGGTGGGTTCCGAACCACCGGGAAGTGATTTTCAGCAGAGAACAGTGTCTTTTTTGCTGGCCAATCTAATCGGTCACCGTTACAAACAGGACCTACGAGAACGCAGCTTATCTATCTTATTTGATTCTTATTTTTGCTTGTTGCTTCTGCCTCTAGTGGGCGTAACTTGTTATGACCTTCAGCCAATCAGAAACTGTCAATGGAGGCCAGCCTATCCCTTAGCCAATAGTATTATTCCGTGTTTAGTATATATTAAGCTGCTCTGTACTTTAGTTTTAGTTTGTTTGAGATTGATAATGGAGTAACATCCGAAACTAGTATCTCTATATTTTTAATAAATGTGGTTGTAACAACTTCGTCTTATTATTTATTATAGATATCCTCCACAATATCACTTTCACCACTACAAAGAAAGTTATCCCCTCCTCTTATTTTTCTAACATCCAGCATATCGTTGGACATCACCTTTGGAAATCGCAGACCCTGGAAGATTGTTATCTTGATCGAACATAACAGTAATAAAATAATGAAAGTTACTGGCTTTGAAATTGGATAACACTAACTTTTACTCAATCACATGAGAAACAGCCAATTTGAGTTCAAGCAGTTCTTAATTTTTGTGACCTGAGGTATCCTTCAAATTTGAAAACCTATTCATACGTACAACTTTTTAAAACATTTTTGTTGCTCCAAACCATAGATCATCATTTCCGGAGACCACGCTGAAAGGATTATATATTAAAAAGTTTCAAAATATTCCATAAAGTTTAGACTTTTTAAAGTTTTTTAATGAGAAAGTAGCCTCGAACGTATAATTTGGAAAATGAGAATTGATACATATGAGCTTTTCAGAGACTACTAATGGAGGGAAAACAGTTTCACTTTCAAGGAAAGAAAAGCTGTGAAGCTTCGAATTAATGTGCGTTATTTATGAAACTTATTAGGTAGTTTTGCATAACGTCATTACATTTTATCCTGTATCGTAATACGGGGTTCTGCGTCTGCGCAGTGTGGTTGTACGTAGGCAACTGACGTCTTTAGCGTATACGTTAACTTATATCATGTCTGTTGCTTAATGTATTTTTCCAAATCTGTTGACCCTTTTGGTTCTATTTCATGATATAAACTTTTAAGAGTTTCAAAATTTTCAACTAAAGATGTGAAACCTTCAATAAAGATGTGAAACCTTCAATAAAGATGAAACCTTCAATTATTTGCAGCTTAGTTAGTTCATTTTGTAGCTTTCTAGCTCACTTGTACCAGTCGAAATAAATGGACTATTTTCACCATATTTAAAATAATTGTACTTATTCAATAAGTTGTTTAATACTTGTTTTATAAAACTAGAGCTTGTTTTATAAAACTAGAGCTTGTTTTAATAGATTCATTCAACGCCATCTGTAGAACCAGTGACATTTTGGTCCAGTAAACGGCTTACTGGTCAATACAGTCATAGAAACACACTATCTGGAATAGTATAACAGAATATAAATACACCTTAGCCTACAGACCAATAATTAATTATACCTTATAACAGGGGTGCCCAACCCTTTTTAATCAAGGGCCACATTGTCAACAGTCAAAGGGAAGGCGGGCCGGGCCGGTGGTGTACCGGGGGGTCTAGGATAGATATTTTTAAGATTTTGAAATCTTCATTGGGCAAGGCGCTGTAGAATGGCAACAGATCTCTGTTTTTGTAACATTTCTCAAAGTGGTCCTTGTGCATTTCATTTGTTGTTAGGTCAAGAATTTCGAGTTAAAGGGTTGAGGGCACAGAATCGAATATCGCATTTGAAAGGATTTTGAAACATGTTTATTTTATCGCACTCTTTATCAAAGTCTTCAAATCTTTCATTGAACTTTTAGTTGGCTTCAATGTCTCTGAATGCTTGTAAATTCTTAGTTTTTATGGCAACACGGCGGGCCGTAGGTTGGGCACCCCTGCCTTATAGTATACATATTAGGATTTTACAGTAATCACTGCTTTCCTTCTTTCAGCCAAATTTTCCACCATTTTCTATCCTCCCAATCACCCTCGCTCCAGTTTCCATCGCTTCATCCACCTCACATTCCTCCACAATCTCCTCGTCCTTCCTCTTCTCCGAACTCCCCCCCGACTCCACTCTGTAGCCATTGTTATCCAATCCTCATCACATGCCCTTCTCGCATGACCATACCAAAAAATTCTCTTCTCTTCTATGTATGCAATTATATCAGTTTTCACTTTCATTCTCCTTTCATCATTCCTCACTCGATCCGTCCTCTTCAACTCTTTAGTTATACCTTACATAATGAAAAATCAGATTGTTCATCAAGATCACGCCAAATAGTACAGTGATAGGCTAATAATTATCCAGCAGAATTATGCAGATGCATATTATTCGTCTGGGAACAAGATACACAAATCATATATTTTAGTATAAGCCCTTTATGTTTAGATATGATTTATTCAATATATATTATCATATTTCAAAATATTAACCCTCCATTATTTTGTATTCTTTTTTCTCTCACCGAAGTTTGTAATAACATAAGTAGCTCCTTTGCAAATTTATGACTCTCTGTTCAAGTAATGTTTTTGGGTTTTGGCCATAGTTTGGTCATCTAAAGCATGGTTTTTGGTTATAATTTTTTTGAAGTTTCTTGTATTGGATATAATTAGAACTTCAAAATTTTATCTATTTCTGTGAGGAAAATCATTTTTCCAATTATTCTATGAAATACAAGAGTTTAAAAATGAAAATTTTTGGTTTTTGGGGGCAATTGATCTCTTCTATGGGTTATATCAAACTCTTGATAAATTTTCTATAACTAAAAACACCTAGAGGAATAAAATGACATTTTTTATTTCAATCTAAGAAATAGTTTTTTCAAAATAGATTTTTTAAATTTGTAAAACATATCAGTTTTACAAAAAAAATATTTTTCAACTTTGAGCCCCTATATTTAACAAAGTAATCGAAGAAATATTTTTTGCTTCCAGTTGATAAAATTTCTAAGTCCTAATAATATTCAATACAAGAAGCTTTGAAAAAATAACAAAACCTTGCACACAGCCTTAAAGTAGAAGTAGTAATTCTGTAGCAAGCTCTTTTCTTTTTCATAGTTCTACTGATCATTCATCTGCCTTCTCTATATTTATCATTGACATCAGCATCGTCATCAGAAACTCATTTTTAATTGTATTTTTCATGATCATATTTCCTTCCATCATCCTTGTCTTTTCTTTTCATTTTTTATTGTCTTCTTTTCCATCACTAGATCACTAAATTACTCTAATTCAATTTAATCTTTAATCTCACATTACTACAAAGTATTCATTATTATTATATTATTCATATTATAAATATTATTATAATAGTTTTTTGTTATTATTTTATAGTATTAAACTTTATTATTATTATAGTATTTAATTTTACTTCAACTGTCATTTTATTGTACTTCAACTAGTATTTGGTTTTGTTTTAACTCAGCAATTGGCATCTTCTTGGGTTTTTTCAATATTGTTACTTGTCAGGAGACATTTTTGCATATTTACCTGTTGCTTCCCTAATTATTATTATAAATAAATAAACAACGTATATGTAGAACTTAAATTAAAACTCAAAACAAAATCTTTACCGCAAAACCCCCATTAAATGAATAAACCTACTTCGAGAAAGTGTGTTGGAACAAGTTTGTATGGAGCATGTATGTTAGAACACGTTTTCAACTAATGAAAAAATCCACCCCCTATTGTACAGAACGCACTTGATTAGTAGTGCCATATGTCTTTCCAGCTAATCATCAGGACCAGCTAATCAGGGTGCGATCTGGGGACGGTGAAAAAGATGTCGCCCTGTATAAGTACGCGACGAAAAAAGAGGTGAATAAGAAGAGAGTAGAAGGAAAGAGATGTAGAAGATAACAAGACAACCAGTGAAATGCCAATAGGCGTTGAGTTATGGCCCATTTGAGATCATATCGTCGCCCTCGTATAGTTGAAATTCCTGTCTCAAGTCGAAAAGTTCCAAACTTAAACTAGATGCCAACCCTGGAAATGTATGTTTGTCCTATTTCTAGAACTCAGAGCAACATGGCCTCCAATAGATAGGAAAAAGGAAAAATATATAGTTTTCGTGCAAGTCAAACGGTTTTTAAGTATTACTATTTGGTTTCTAACTATAGCTATATAGGTTAGTTTCTATAGCAACTATAGGAGTTCCGTGACATTCGTGATTCAGAACTGGGAGGAAATAATCTGTCAACAGTTCACAATTTAGGGTACAACCCAATTGAGACATTCTTTCTAGAGGCTTCTGCAGCCCTCTCTTAAGAATCTTGTAAAAGATAAGGATAGCAGCATGTTTGTATCTAACGAAAAAAATTCGCAGAGCTCCCATTACCAAGATATTTGTCTTATCGTTTCACTTGATAACACTTTTTTTTTATTCACTTTTTTTCGGAGGATGAAGCCCACATAGGTCTGAGACCTGTGCGTGGGTAATGAATTGGATGATAGTGAT
The DNA here is from genome assembly GCA_948455865.1 of Conomelus anceps. Lineage (NCBI taxonomy): Eukaryota > Metazoa > Arthropoda > Insecta > Hemiptera > Delphacidae > Conomelus > Conomelus anceps. Next base: position 25,645,757 of record OX418225.1, on the reverse strand, counting down.
TGATGAATTGGACCTACAGTTTTAGGTGGGTTCCGAACCACCGGGAAGTGATTTTACAGCAGAGAACAGTCTTTTTTGCTGGTCAATCCAATCGGTCACCGTTACAAAGATGGCTCAGGAGTTTTGTAGCTTATCTCCAATTGAACAGATACCTGCTACGGTACTCGGCTATCACTTCCCTATACAGATGAATTGTTCCATTATAATGTTAAACAGAAAAATTGATTTTATCTTTTAATAATTTGATTACAAGATTTTCATTGTCTAGTTTTTTATTCAGCCTATACTGATGTGTATTTGGGTGTAGGTGTATAGGACAGTATATAGGTGTGACTCAAATCATTTTCATCATCAATATAATTATTACGATTTCAATACGTAGTCAATAATGTAGGATACGTCAATTTCAAATAATGTGATAGATATCTTGATTTGTCCTTATTAATTTTTGCTCTTGGCCATGGGCATGGTCAGGGAAGGGCACTTGCTCCCTTGGTCGATTCAAAATTTTTGTAAATTATACTAGTAGAGGTTTCGGAAGGACTATCAAGTAAGAGTTCAAACTACAAGTGAAAAGTAGACAATATGAATATTTTAGGTAGCTTTTCGTAGAAATGCTCAAGTTAATTACTAACTGTTCCCTGTACAACTGCTTCGGTTGCATTGATTTTCCTTTGCGACGATCGGGAGGAGTGGCAATTGCCCCATCACTTTCAGGGAAAATAAACAAAAATATCAATTTTTTCAACCAAAAGCTCATTTGATTTTTATTGCCCCCTCACTTCTTTCAAACATGCCAACCTTGTTCCTCTTGTCAGTCAATCACCATTATTGTTACTGCTTAACTCTCAATTTCAAAATTGCTTAGAATATCTTCTATCAAGAACAATGGGACTGGAAACTCGGTCCTCCAATACATTGTTTAGGTGACACAAACACAGATTCTGACAAATTATTTCAAATTCTAATTATATCAAGTTCTTCTGAAAGGCTCACTAGACAACCGAATCCTCGACTCCATTGACCCATGGGGACTTAGCCCCCTCCCAATGTTACAGCCAAAGCGGGAAGAAACTTTGGCTCAAAAGCCATTCAAAGAGGAAAATCTGTTTCTAATTGCTTATTGATTTGATTTTATTTCTTTAAAATTATTTTTCACAGATTTTAATATATTTGAAAATCGTGTAGAATTTCAAGCTGTAGGCCTATGGTAAAAAGTAAGATTGATTTTTTAATTTTTTGATTTGGATTTTAGTGTATCATACTAATAAGATTCCTTAGTAGTTGGGTAATAGAAAATGCAGTGAGTAGTCTATATTTCTTATCCTTCATTGATTGTGAGGAGTGGTTTTGTTCAACAGATCATTTAATTTTAGTTATGATTTGTTGGAGTGGATCACATAGGAAATTTCTGTCTAAAGAGAGCTGAATAACATATTTTCAACACTTGACATTTGAAATTTCCCTTTTATACTTCTTATTATCATTCCTAACTATTATAATATTGAAAAAAATTCTTTCTGTCACTTCTACCTCAAAACCAATTGAATTTTAAGTGATAATAGAATCAATTTTACCATTCTTAAAAATTTTATGCACCCGTATCCTGGAATGGTGAAATTTATTCTTAATCGAAAATTTTCAAATAATTACACACTGCAGTTTATAATATTTTTTCTTTATCAACAATCAGTCAAAATACTGAGTGGCTAGAATGAAATAATGTCCATACAAATTCCAAAAGTTAAAAAAAATAAATGATATAAAATTTTATGTTTCCAAAATAGATAAATACCAATTACTGTACAACTATGGAAAGTGGAAATATTTTGGCAAGTACCGGTATTTTGAAAAGCTCTAATTCTCATTTATTATTGTGATAGGAAAATTGTGATTTTAAAATTCTTCTAAAAAGAGTTACAACATTTTTGCCTCTAGCCCCCACCCCCTGATGGGAATCCTGTCCACGCCCTTTCTCTTGAACTTCCTTGCTCTTGAACTTCTAGAATATCAAAATTTCCCATTCTCATATATATATTTACACCTGACCATCATTTTGGCATCCATACATTGTTCATTAACATTCGTTTGGACGTCCGTGTGTTTACGAATGTAAATCAATGGATGGCAAAGTGATGGTCACGTGTATATATACATACATATACATATATATATTTCTTCGCAACCATTTTCTAAATACTTTCTCAAAGTAAAAACAGCATTATTATTATTATTTCAAATTGCAGAGTGGCAATGAGAATATTTATTTCTGTTCAGCATAAAATTATGTGTGATTGCATATTTATCACCTAATATTACAAAACTGGAGTATCATTTAAATATTGGTTGCGTAATATTTTTAATAGGTAATATTCAGTGATAATATTTCCCCATACCTTTTCCATTTGAATTTCATGCTCAATACCACCCAAATTTAGAGACAGAACTGACCGGCCCCGAAAAGTAAAGGATGAGCATAAATATTCGATTCGTTTGAGAAAAATACGAGTAGTTTCAGTGGACTCGAAGTTTCCAGAACATTTCACTCCAAGGGAATATTTTCTCTTCTTCCCGCTTATACTTTGTCTTTGTTGTTTGCAGTCATCATTGGAATAAATCTCCAGATTTAACGTGGAGCCTTCTGTCACTAATATTTCCTCCGATACTTTTCAACTGACAAAATAATTTTATTTTGAATCATTTATCGATGCATTTCGCAGCAACCATTCGTTCTAAAAACTTGAAAGACACTTTTAACTCACGTTAATTTCCGTCGTCTGACGATGCTCTTGACACAGAGTGAAACGGCCGTCACGCCATAACGTGAGTTAATTTCCACTTAAAAGTGTTTTTTAAGTTTTTATTACATATTAGTGAAAACAAGATGGATCTTCAAAATCATAACCATTCGTATACATCTATAAACTACTCTTACAACTATTTATTGCAATGGGGTTTTTGTTCCTTGGAAAATTCGTGAAATCGATTTCATGATCTTTTGTGATAAAATACAGTACTTTAATCTTCTTTTTAATTCTTTCGTCTTCCTCACACATCATTGTTTCCTTATTTCGCCTTTATCGCTAAATACCAAATGTCAACTCATTCTACACATTTGAAACTTTATAATTCCTAAATAATAGGAGGCAAAATAATATTACACTCGTGAAAAGATTGCTAGATTTTAGAAAATACTCTTATCGAATCCCATTTTATCTATATTGCAACCGAGAAAGCAATAAAGCAGCACCTCCTTCGAGAGACCAAACTAATGCGTTACATAATTTGATAATTACAGGGCATAATGTTCACCACTTCTCACACAGCTATCCCTGTGATATATTAACTGTTTGCAATTTATCGCATGAACTCTCCCTGCAGTATATGTTCGTGATATATCGTACTATATATTGTCTTTCCCTCCTTACACCTCCTTTATCACCCCTTCTTCTTTGTCTATCATCTAATCCACTAAGTCAGAGTCATTGTTTTTTCTTGTTCTTGCTCTTGTTCTGAATTATTATTATTATTTTTATTATCATTATAATTATTTTTTCTTTTCTAGTCATTTTTATAAATTCCTATTGTATCTCCAAGACACTAAAATTTACTTTTCTGTGCTGAATGTACTTGTTATTCACTGTAACTCATTATACCGTATAACTAAAAATATCGTTCGAAAAATTCAGTTGATTATTTTATCAATTAATTACACTTCGTACTAAGTCTCATGAATGGTGAAAAAAGTCAGTCAATGTGTGAGTTCAATAAGTTGTAAGGGACCACACTCAAGCAAACCGAATAACTGGTATGCAAATTACATGCTCTATATTTAGATTAGGAATAAGCAAGTGAATCGATCCCATTTATTTGAGATGCAACAAATCGATTCCGTGTATCGAACATCTCTCGAAAATGCCAATTAACCGTTGATAGAAACATCCAACGAGTGTATCAGTAGATGTTATTTGCTGGGATAGTTTTTAATGATAATGTATACACTTGGTACGTGGTAGAATTGAAATGATGAGATCTCTCACCTTGATAATTAGATCATTTTTCAGGTGATTGAATGCACGTGTAATAGGTTGAGAGGTTATGCAGAATTAGCATACTCACGGCCGTTTGCACGAAAGATAATTAAATTTAATCCCCGTAGAATGACGTCATTCTACGGAAATTAAACTTAATGCAGAGAATTTATGATATGTAATAAAAACTTGGAAAAAACTTTTAAGTGGAAATTAACTCACGTTATGGCGTGACAGCTGTTTCACTCTGTTGTCAAGAGCATCGTCACCATTACTGTGGGTCGTCTGACGGTGGCTCTTGACAACAGAATGAAACGGCCGTCACGCCATAACGTGAGTTAATTTCCACTTAAGAGAGAATTTAGTTGCACAAAGGACAACTACAAGCGATAACGCCGATTAGTTCGACCGGTGTAAAAGATATTTAACCGCCCGATCACCGATGATTAAATCTCACTAATGCCTGTTAACTTACATTTTATAGGTTATGTTTATTGTACCAGAACACGGAACTGCAAATTAGGTTGTAGGTGTTGAAAACCTTTCAATATAAATAAAATCTATTAAGAATATAATATTATTGAGATATTTGAATAATGATTCAAATAATTCACAATGAAATGATTCTAATTCATTTTTTTTCTCAACTTCAGAATCAGCTGTTGATCAAATTACAATGTAGCCAGATTGTGCCCGTTCGGTTAACGGAAATTAACTTATGGATCTTTGTGCAACAGAAATAACCCCGTTTCACTTACGACGGTTAGTTAACTGGCATTAAACTCCTTATTTAATTGACTCGTGCAACCGGTCGTATGACGAAGATATTGAAGTTGTTTACTGTCCCAGTAGAACCAATTATTAATGGAATCGGTAAATGTCTCATTACAAAAGGGTTTATTAGAGAGAAAAAGATTTTTATTCTAACTTATTAAATGAGAAAATCAAATGGATAAGCCTACAGATACTGATTGTGTAAAAGGAACAATTCTAAGCGTAACCATTTCAAGAGTTTGGATGCAAGTACACCAGAGCAACCCAGACGCTGCTGAAACCTCAACTTCAGTTCCATAGAGATTTGAAATCTCATATCGTAGGGATAAAATCGGCCGGCAATTAACTGTCCAGAGATGTAAACAAGGACAAGCTGTGAAGTAATAATGCCAGCATGATTGGAGCAGATTAGAAATGGGTGAGCAGGCGGCATATATAAAGTCCATTTTGAAGTTTTCTAGGGGGACTGCGGTGGTTTGAAGAAGTGGGGAGAGACGGACTTTTGGCTAGGGAAGGCAATTACATAGGGTGGAAGATTTATTCCCATGGTAACCATGGTCAGAAAGAGAAAGAGAAGGGATGAAAGAGGGAGAGAGAAAAGGCGAGAAACTGATAACGGGAGAGAGACAGTAAGATCTGGGTCTTTTCAGGGATTTGACCAAACTTTCGGTCGATAGACAGATCCTCTTAAGCCTCAAATCGACTCTCGAACTAAGGCATTGCTGTAACACACAGTTCTAATTGATCCTGAGAGATTTGCATGATTCAAAGTCTACGAATCAAAATTTGTGTGGTCAGGATTACTGAGGATTCGGTATGAAGTTTGATGAATAGTAATCATGAGAATAAAATATTTATGAAGTCAAATTCTGGGATTCCAGTCTCAAACGTAGAACATATATGATTATAACTAATATAAGTTTTTGAAGTTAATTTACTTTCTGAGGCGACTCAAAGAAAATACAATCTCTAATTGAATTCCTAATATGCAATAGGACTATTCTAACAGAGTAGCAATCAACAATGATAAATAGGATGAAAATTGTAACCTGAAGGGAACATTAATTCGTAAGATATAAATAGGTATAATGCGATTTCAATCTACTATTGCAGCAAATTCAACTTGAGACTGTGCGCAGGGTTTTTGATCATGAGTTTTTTTCTAATTTTCTGGGATATTAGTAAGGTATTGAAATGTTACCTATTGCTATGAAAAATTATTTTTTCATAAATTACTTTATGGAATATGAAGGATCAAAGTTGAAATTTTTCTGTTTTGTGGGCAATTGATCTCCCCTTCAAATTATCTTAAACGTTTGATACATTTTTAATAACTGAAAGACACATTGAGGAATGAAATGACACCATTCTCATTTCGATCAAACAATTAGTTTTCTCAGAATAGATTTAAAAAAATCTTCAAAAATTAATTTTTAAAAAATATTTTTCTGAAAAAACGAATTGTTAAATTGAAATAAAAATTGTGTCATTATATGCCTCAAGGTGTCTTCCCGTAATAAAAGAATGATCAAATGTTTAAAATAACTTGTAGGCAAGCTCAATTGCCCCCAAAAAACAAAAATTTCAACTTTGAACATTTCAATATTTCACAAAATAATAGAAGAAAGAGAATTAATTCCATTTCAATAGATAACATGTGAATACCGTAATAATATCAAATACAAGAAATTTCGGGAAAAAAGTATGACAATACTCTTCTGACGATGCTCTTAAGTCACGCCATAACATGAGTCACAATTTCCACTTAACTTTTTAAGTTTTTATTATAACTAAATTGTTTTTATTATGGAGTTCCAAGGAAAATTGTTGACCTTTTTCTAGGTGATATCTCCTAAAAGATTTTCTAAGTTGCTCCCCCACTCTGAATTACCTTTATTTTCTTGCGCGAACCAAGAGGGGATAAAGGAGGGATTTGAGTCTCTAATAGTTACTTTTTTTCATGTGAAATCCCCCAAAATATTTTTTATGAAAAATTTTTCCCTCGAAAAAATTGTGGGGTTTCCCCTGCTTAATTTAACAATCTAATCACGATAGACATCCACATCGTTAAAAGATGATAAAACGTTTATTATGGAGTTCCTCAGAACTTGTCTCCTGGAAGACAAATAGGTCTCCAGTTGTGTGTGACAAGAATAAAAAAGACAATTTTCGAGTCTCGCCATGTCCTATCCCATACTTTATTGTTGGTAAGGGGGGGGGGGGAGGCCGCGGCTGCTAGGGGCTACGCGTGCGTGCATCTCTGATTAAGTGTTGGATTGAAATGGCCGCCATATTGGAGATGAGTATCACGTTTTTGAAAAAAGCGTTAGGCGACGTCACATCTTAATAAATGACTTAATTTTTCCGAGTCGTCTCAGGGGTGCACTGAAGAAAGTCAGTGGTGATCTATCACCCTACCCTGTATACTTCCCTCTTCATTCTGTCTCTCAATCTCCTTCAACATCCATCCTTCTCTTACTGTCTTCTACCCTTCTCGGTTCTTTCTTTCACACTGTGTTCGTTGTTATTGCTGGGCTGAGTCCCCTGTGCCTTCTACAACCTTGCAGTTTTCATGTATTTTTCCCCTGTATTTTTCGCTTTTTCCCCTAATACAATCTCAAATAATATATGCTTATGCTAGCTTTATCTCATTAAAATAGGCTTAGATGTATGTTTTTGCTTTTTTGTATATTGTATTATTATCTCTTAAGTTTATTGAAAATTAGAAAGATATTTAATTTTGTAAAATTGCTGAAAAATGAGAATAAATTGAATTCAATTAACAAAAAATCAATATTATACGATATGCAATAAAATATGGTGATGATATGGTGAATCAGGCAATAGAAATAACTTAGGAGTTGAAAGTGAATGTAATCAATCGATAATATTATAATTAAATTTAAATGTTTTGAAAATTACAAATACATCTAGGTACATTATGCTACAATTCCACATCAAATGTTCTATCCGAATTGAAATATATATTTTACAAATTTTTTTCGGATGATGTACACATGAGTCTATAACTTGCGCGTGTGTAATGGGATGAATGATAACAGAAAATATCCAAGAATTATAAGAACGAGATTCGAACTCGTGACTCGAGGAGTAGCAGCTAGCCAGTCTTATCAGAGATAAGTGCTACAACCGATTTCGCTACCACGGCTGATTTGATCAATACTCCCAAATGGAAGTGATAGATGTTTTATCAAATTCACGGTGGTGCAGAACCCATATAAAATTTTTGGTCCAACATCTTCCCCATAACATGGCTAAAATGGCGAGGTGGAACGAAAAAGATCTCTCCACTAATAAAAACAATACTTACGTTATCAAATACGGTGGTTCGGAACCCATATAAAATTTTAGGTCCAACATCTTCCCCACAACATGTGTAAAATGGCGAGGTGGAACGGAAAGGGTCTCCCCACTAATAAAAGCCATACTATTTATTATTATCATGATCCGATACTCCCCAATAACTCACATCTACTCTATCTATTACTGAATTGCCTATCAGTAAATCCGATATTTTAAATAATAAGTAGTGAGTGATATGCTCCAAAAAATAGTATGAATGATTGTAGTCAGAGAGGATTATGAGGTTTCCATGGAGTGAAGGGGGAAAGAGGAATGAAGAAAAAAGAAGGGAGAATTTTTTTTTTTTTTCATTTATTTACACACAGTTTCCAGAATACAATAATACAACATATAGATACAATACAAAATGGGAAAAAGTGGTTAGGTAACCTCATTGAAAAATCGTGTTGAGGCACCATCACGTTAAAAAAAGAAAGAAAAGCCTAGAGCCGAGCTAAAAGTATAAAATTATCCTTGAATAAATATGTTTAAATGTATACATAAAAAATATTAAAGAGTACTTAGAAATAAACTGTTCCTTTACAAACAAATCATAAACGACAATAAGGTAAGATCAAAACTACAATATTTAACTTATCGAAACAAGAATTCAACATCATCTTGCAAAAACAACCAAGACTTCAATTCTCTGAGAAAAATAACTAAATTTAAACTTGAGGAAACGTTGAAAGGTAGATGATTGAAAAATTTTAAAGCACAGAAAGAATAAAACCTACGAAATGCTTCAATGTTCGCTTTCAGTAAAATAACCTTATTTTGCAACCTTAAACGACTAGAGTACACTTTGGAATTACTCTGCACATTCCCTCCTCTAATAAAAAAATTCTTAATACTCTGAACACATATAGATATCTTAAAGGGAGGATGCTAAATTGTCTGAAAAAAGTCATAGTGTGCTCAGTTCTTTGAACACGCACCATTATTCTAATAATTTTCTTTTGTGCTACAATAAGTGAATTGATATTTGCAAAATAAATACCTCCCCAACAAGTTAAACCATATTGAAGCTTACTTTGAACAATAGAGAAATAAATTAACCTTAATACGTTTACAGGGCATATGTTTCTCAGATAATAGAAAGTTCTTACAGCTGATATCATATATTTGTTAATAGACCTAACATGTTCATTCCAATTACAATTTTTATCAATATAAACGCCTAAATATTTAATTTTATCAACTTGTTCGATATTCATACAATTATGGCAGTTCAGATTATAGAGAATTCCAACATCAGACATTAAACAAATATTACATTTATAATACAAAGCTTTGATATCAGAAATTTTATCCTTCAGAGAAAAATGAATGAATTTAGTTTTGCTACTAAGAGATAATTTATTGAAGGAAAACCATATTTTTAATAAATCAAGATCATACTGAACATCCCTTTCCAATTCCAAAGCAGATTGAGAGTTGTAACAAAGCGCAGTGTCATCAGCAAAACTAGTAAGTGATCCTCTAAAAGGTCCACAACTGAGACTATTAATAAATATTAGAAAAAGAATAGGTCCAAGGAACGAACCTTGTGGAACACCACAAGTTATTGGTTTAAAAGAACTAAATACATCATCATTAATTCTTACACATTGAACTCTGTTATCTAAATAACTTCTAAAAAATCTCCAAGAAAAACCCCTAAAGCCTGCAAACCACATGACGTTAAGCAGCATACTGTGAACAACAGTGTCAAAAGCCTTAGTTATATCTATAAAGAGACCACCTACACTCAACTTATTATTGAAACCCTCATATAAGTCTGTACAAAAGTTCAATAACGCATCTTCAGTGGATTTCCCCTCCAGAAAACCAAATTGCTTTTCAGAGAAAAAACCATTAAGTTTTAAGAAATCCACACATCGTTTTTTAATGGCCTTTTCAAAAATTTTAGAAAAAACACTGAGCAATGATATTGGTCTATAATTATTCAAATCTCTAACATCCCCCTTTTTGAACAGAGGAATCACAACAGCAACCTTCAGTATGTCCGGAAAAATTCACGTCTGTGAAGTTGGCCCGCCCAAAATGGCCCCCCCAAGTGAAATTGTTATGAATCGTTAGTTTAGCGTTAGTTTAGGTTTGTTTTGACAAATTTGACGTTTGTTTAGGTTTCTGAGTACTAGATCCGGCAGTTACTATTTGGGCGGGCCAGCTTCACACTAGCCCGCATGTTCGGCTGGAATTTGTTAAAAATGGTACAGATCGTTAGTTTAGCGTTAGTTTAGGTTTGTTTTGATAAATTTGACGTTTGTTTAGGTTTCTATATACTAGATCCGGCAGTTACTATTTGGGCGGGCCAGCTTCACACTAGCCCACATGTTCGGCTGGAATTCGTTGAAAATGGTATAGATCGTTAGTTTAGCGTTAGTTTAGGTTTGTTTTGACAAATTTGACGTTTGTTTAGGTTTCTGAGTACTAGATCCGGCAGTTACTATTTGGGCGGGCCAGCTTCACACTAGCCCGCATGTTCGGCTGGAATTTGTTAAAAATGGTACAGATCGTTAGTTTAGCGTTAGTTTAGGTTTGTTTTGATAAATTTGACGTTTGTTTAGGTTTCTATATACAAGATCCGGCAGTTACTATTTGGGCGGGCCAGCTTCACACTAGCCCGCATGTTCGGCTGGAATTCGTTGAAAATGGTATAGATCGTTAGTTTAGCGTTAGTTTAGGTTTGTTTTGACAAATTTGACGTTTGTTTAGGTTTCTGAGTACTATAGATCCGGCAGTTACTTTTTGGGCGGGCCAGCTTCACACTAGCCCGCATGTTCGGCTGGAATTCGTTGAAAATGGTATAGATCGTTAGTTTAGCGTTAGTTTAGGTTTGTTTTGATAAATTTGACGTTTGTTTGGGTTTCTGAGTACTAGATCCGGCAGTTACTATTTGGGCGGGCCAGCTTCACACTAGCCCACATGTTCGGCTGGAATTCGTTGAAAATGGTATAGATCGTTAGTTTAGCGTTAGTTTAGGTTTGTTTTGACAAATTTTACGTTTGTTTAGGTTTCTGAGTACTAGATCCGGCAGTTACTATTTGGGCGGGCCAGCTTCACACTAGCCCGCATGTTCGGCTGGAATTTGTTAAAAATGGTACAGATCGTTAGTTTAGCGTTAGTTTAGGTTTGTTTTGACAAATTTGACGTTTGTTTAGGTTTCTATATACTAGATCCGGCAGATACTATTTGGGCGGGCCAGCTTCACACTAGCCCGCATGTTCGGCTGGAATTTGTTAAAAATGGTACAGATCGTTAGTTTAGCGTTAGTTTAGGTTTGTTTTGACAAATTTGACGTTTGTTTAGGTTTCTATATACTAGATCCGGCAGTTACTATTTGGGCGGGCCAGCTTCACACTAGCCCGCATGTTCGGCTGGAATTTGTTAAAATTGCACAGATCGTTAGTTTAGCGTTAGTTTAGGTTTGTTTTGACAAATTTGACGTTTGTTTAGGTTTCTGAGTACTATAGATCCGGCAGTTACTTTTTGGGCGGGCCAGCTTCACACTAGCCCGCATGTTCGGCTGGAATTCGTTGAAAATGGTGTAGATCGTTAGTTTAGCGTTAGTTTAGGTTTGTTTTGACAAATTTGACGTTTGTTTAGGTTTCTATATACTAGATCCGGCAGTTACTATTTGGGCGGGCCAGCTTCACACTAGCCCGCATGTTCGGCTGGAATTTGTTAAAAATGGTACAGATCGTTAGTTTAGCGTTAGTTTAGGTTTGTTTTGACAAATTTGACGTTTGTTTAGGTTTCTATATACTAGATCCGGCAGTTACTATTTGGGCGGGCCAGCTTCACACTAGCCCGCATGTTCGGCTGGAATTTGTTAAAAATGGTACAGATCGTTAGTTTAGCGTTAGTTTAGGTTTGTTTTGACAAATTTGACGTTTGTTTAGGTTTCTATATACTAGATCCGGCAGTTACTATTTGGGCGGGCCAGCTTCACACTTGCCCGCATGTTTGGCTGGAATTTGTTAAAAATGGCACAGATCGTTAGTTTAGCGTTAGTTTAGGTTTGTTTTGTCAAATTTGACGTTTGTTTAGGTTTCTATATACTAGATCCGGCAGTTACTATTTGGGCGGGCCAGCTTAACACTAGCCCGCATGTTCGGCTGGAATTTGTTAAAAATGGTACAGATCGTTAGTTTAGCGTTAGTTTAGGTTTGTTTTGACAAATTTGACGTTTGTTTAGGTTTCTATATACTAGATCCGGCAGTTACTATTTGGGCGGGCCAGCTTCACACTAGCCCGCATGTTCGGCTGGAATTTGTTAAAATTGCACAGATCGTTAGTTTAGCGTTAGTTTAGGTTTGTTTTGACAAATCTGACGTTTGTTTAGGTTTCTGAGTACTATAGATCCGGCAGTTACTTTTTGGGCGGGCCAGCTTCACACTAGCCCGCATGTTCGGCTGGAATTCGTTGAAAATGGTGTAGATCGTTAGTTTAGCGTTAGTTTAGGTTTGTTTTGACAAATTTGACGTTTGTTTAGGTTTCTGAGTACTATAGATCCGGCAGTTACTTTTTGGGCGGGCCAGCTTCACACTAGCCCGCATGTTCGGCTGGAATTTGTTAAAAATGGTACAGATAATTAGTTTAGCGTTAGTTTAGGTTTGTTTTGACAAATTTGACGTTTGTTTAGGTTTCTGAGTACTATAGATCCGGTAGTTACCTTTTTGGTGGGCCAGCTTCACACTTGCCCGCATGTTCGGCTGGAATTTGTTAAAAATGGTACAGATCGTTAGTTTAGCGTTAGTTTAGGTTTGTTTTGACAAATTTGACGTTTGTTTAGGTTTCTTAGTACTAGATACGGCAGTTACTATTTGGGCATGCCAATTTCTCACTTGCCCGCCTGTTCAGCTGGAATCCGTTGAAAATAGTATAGATCGTTAGTTTAGCGTTAGTTTATGTTTGTTTTGACAATTTTGACGTTTGTTTAGGTTTCTAAGTACTAGATCTAGCAGTCATAATTCGTTCAGGCCAGATTCAGTCTATTGAGCATGTTCGGCTGAAAATTACTGGTTGCGGGCGTCATTATATTGGAGCAGAACAGTTACAATACCCTTGCTATAATATTAATGAATATATTTTAATTTTAAAAAACTTGTCATTTGAATCTAAATTCACATTTATTCCAACATCATCATCATTATCATCATCTTGTTCATTCATAGTAATTTTTGTAGAACTGTTGTAAAATTCACAATAGTATTTATTGAATGTTTTCATGTTCTGCAGTTTGCAAAAAATTTTTTTTTTTTTTTGTCTTACAAACACATAACAATTTCAATTTTAATTGTAAATTCAACGACATGTATCCAATTTTAATAGTGAATAAATAATATTTCTACTCCCTTTTGGCCAAACGTTTGACGTCGAATCAAACACGAGCTCACTTTAACTAGTCTATTTATAAGAATATTATTTTTTGCACTATAATTATTTGTCATTATTTGTACTAGTGATAATAATGGCAATTAATATAATAAGAATTTATTGTCTATCTACATTCTATTTATGACAATATTACTTTGTGTATAACTGTAATTATTAGTCATTACTTGTACTGGTAATAATAATGGCAATTGAAGTCCCATTGATGATTGCGCATGTGGAGGCATTTCTAGGTTCGGTATTGAACTTGCAATTTAACCGTTCTTCTAACACATTCCAAGGATTATTAGCAATTATAATGATAATATTATTATATGAGAATTCTTATTCCTAACTGTTTTATTATTTTTAAATGTTCATTATTAAATAGTTATTATTAACTGTTTTATTATTAACTATTAACTGTTTTATTTGTTATTATTAACTATCATTATTAACTGTTTTTATTATTTTAACTGTTTTATTATTTATTATTATTATTAGCCTAAGTGTTTTGTCTTATTCCCACTTTTGAAAATACTGGCAAAAAGCAATTTATTCATTCAATTTTCGCAAAACACATAGAAACAACATTTTAGCTTTATTTTTCATTTGAATCATTTTCCACAATAAATTGATTTATTTCAAGTGAATTACGAATTAAAAAATAAAATAATTTTTGTACAATCTACCTATAAAATTCATCTCACGCTCATCTCTCTTAGGACGTTTACCTCCAATTCTTTCAAGTACTAACAATAACTACTCCAAAGAAAAAACTGATGCATATTTTATGTTTTTTTTCTTCAACTGTACTATTCCAATGAATTTTCCATTTAAAGTAACATTCATTTCACCTTGATCAGTCAAATCAAATTTCCAGATATATGAAGGGATAAGGGAGCAATTAACTTGATATGAAATCATAACATAATACAATTATGATGTAAACATAAGCAGCTTACTTATTTTTTAATGTAAAACAATAGATGAGGTGCAATTTCATCATCTTCCTGGCATGATTGGACCTTATTGCAGAGATCATCAAAACCTTCCCAGGTGTAGTCAGAAGGTCTCTCAGCAGTATGTAGGCGATATAGGCTAAATGTCCTAGGAAATGAGCCACTATTCCCGAAAGGCTGTAGTTGAAGCATAAAAATCGAATCGTCTTTGGAAGTGAGCCAAGATAATATAATTTGTTGGAATTGACATTGTCTCTGTGTAGTATTGTGGTAATAAGTTGAGTTTGTGAAAGGAACTCAACATCAAAAATGAGAATAACTTGCAAACGACATGTTATCTTTGCTGACATTTGACAGTGCTTGGAACATACTTTTTTGTATGGAACATACTTGAAGCATAGTACCTTTTTGTTAAATATTTTATTTTGTTAAAGTGTACACATACTCATTGCTATTAAGTAAACGGTGACAGACCTGCTCCTTGATTTTTCAACTGTTATTTTTTAGACTATAATTTTTTAGATCTTTTCATATATCTTTCTGTCAAATTGTTTGCATTATCATTACAAAATTGTTTTATGTTGAACTCCCGCTCATATGTAAGGTAGACTTGCTTTCTCACCTTCTTTGAGTGTGTATATTCCTATCATTTTTTTCTTGGTTGGCTTCACTTGCATTTCTTTTTTCATCAATGGCAATACTTTGTAAATCTATATTTCTAATTTTATGTTATTATTTTTCAAGCTATATATTATTCATGATTTATAAGTTATTCTTCTCTTGGTCATTTTTCATGTGACAAACTCTTGAAAATTGCACAATGAATTTAAATGTGATGTGGTTTTTATTAGGTCATTTTCGAGGAATAAAACATTTATTTATTTAGACTTTTCTTTTTGAACCATGGAACAGTTTAGTGAACAGTTTTTTTTAAATA
This sequence comes from Conomelus anceps, assembly GCA_948455865.1. NCBI lineage: Eukaryota > Metazoa > Arthropoda > Insecta > Hemiptera > Delphacidae > Conomelus > Conomelus anceps. Next base: position 25,630,308 of record OX418225.1, on the reverse strand, counting down.
TTTGATCAGACAATTAACAGTTAGTTAGTAATCAGTTTTTGTACAGTAAAATAGCAAATTCATTATTAGCTGAACGTTATTGATTTGTAATGATAAGCATCCACAATTTTTAATGATAGCAACATAGCATCACTATTTTTTGTAGTGATCCTCCACTATTTGTAATGATTGAATATAGTTAAAGGAAGGCGCCTTTACCATATTTGTAGCCTCCACCAGGTAAGGATTCTGCAATGAATGGTTATGGTGTGATATTATTATTGCACCTATTCACCCTCAATTACCACATCCAACCTTACCCTATGAATGTGGGAATCGTGAAAGACAGGGCGCGACAATAATATTTCACTTATTCATATTTCAAGGGCTCCGGATAACTTTTGATTGGAGAACTTATATTATTAAATAATTGATTTATATAAACTTATAAATTTTTTTTGTAGAACAAATGAAATACAGTAATTATATTAATTTTTCTTTTATTTCATCAATATAAAATACAGAATTCAATTTTGTTCTATTTGTGCGCAGAATTAATTTTCATTTAATCTCCCTCTTTTTTGAATCAACATAATTCATTAATTTTTTTTAATTATAGTATTGTTGTAGAAGAATGATTTTCGGTGTTATCTGCTTGTGTCAAGAAGTCTTCCGGTCTAAGCAATGAATCACTCTTCTTCTGTACTCTCTTCACGTTGTAGTTTATTTTTGACACTTCTATGATATTTACTTAGAAATTTGTAGAATATTTAATGAGAACCTCATGGGAATTTGTCGAAGTTTAGAACGTCTTATATCTTTGTTTAGAATTCCATCGAACATTTTAGAAAAATCTCCGTCTTTATAGATCAAATGAAACCTATTAAAAGCGAGCGCGTAGGTAAAAGTTAGTTTTATTCTTGTTTGGAATTTGTCGAAACAAAACAAGTGACAGTTTTGTTAGTTCTGTAGTGATAATCGCTCGAATTAGTGAGAATTATTTTACCGTTTTTAATTTATACCAGTGGACTCTACACTTATCTATTCTTGTATTATGGACTTGTGCTACGTAAGTTTAATTATTCCTTTAGATGATTCTTCTTGAATTATTGGACAGTTTATTGAACAGTTATTATTTGATATTAGATCGGCCTTTCAACATTATTAAGTGATTGATTTTTGTACAGTTATATTGAAAACTCTTTATCAGTTGAACAATATCGATTTATCTGCTTCCTATTACATTATTCTGTGTTATTTTGGTTTTTTTTGGGATTTTGTTCTATTATCTGCTTTGTTCTATTTATCTGCTTCCTATTACATTATTTTGTGTTATTTTGGGTTTTGTTCTATTATTTTAGGTTCTATCTCTTGATCCAGCCATTAGTAAATTGAAAATCAAATTTTTTTAAATGCTGACTATTCGATCTGATTGTTAGATTCACGGCTCTTTCTCCTTTATACAAGTTGAGGGAGAAATAGTGTGACTTCTCGATTCAAACGTCTTTTTATGTTTTGTAGACGTGACTATTAAAATTTCGTAATATCATTTTTGTCATTTATGACAGATTGATTTCGTTTGTGCGAGATAACTTATTAGTGCGTGTTGTAAGTAATTTGTAAGTGCAAGTGTTAATTTTAAGTATGGCCAGCATTATCATCAAGATAGAGCCTGTAAGAATATCTTCTTTGAAATTTCACTCCCTTACGTCAATGATTGAAATGGTCCTTCTCTGACAATGCCGGCTTTAGTTTGATGTCCGACCTTTTTCGTTCCAGCTAATTATATTACATATTCGAAAGAGCCTGAAAGAATTATGTTCGCAAGTTTATTTGCCTGAATTTTGGGGTTTTACAAACATAATAGGTGTTTTGAAATAGATTGCATGGATCCAGAGTTAGTGAGTTACCTTCGTCTATTATTTTCATTATGTTGTTCTTGAAAGTCCTTCAATATGTGTTATAATATGTAAACTTTTTTCAACATACGCTGAGGATGGGTTTAGGATAGGGCTTTTGTGTAAGAAGCTTTCAGCTACTCATAAAAATACTTCTTCAAAGTTCATGTTGACGCTACCCTCATCAATGATAAAATGTAGCATTATAAATGCAACACGGAACTCAAGAAATATCTAATGAAAAGAAGTTTGCTTTTATACTCAATATTTTTCAACCTCTAGCTCTTTTATTTTTTTTTTAAAGATGAGTAATATTCAATCTATTCTAAAGTTGATTGTAAGGGTTATTTAATTCTCCATGTGTAGCAAGTGTGAAACTGGCCTGCTACGATATAGTGATGCCCGAAACTACTACTGATTGACCAGCGAAAGAATGCCCCCGGCGAAGTTGAGCAGTAAGCAGCCCGACTGGCTTTATCGTACAATCCCACAAACATCAGTCATAAAATAAAAAATGTTTCCAATTATTTCTGAAATACTGAATTATGGATAATAAGAAGGTTAGGAGTATCTTTAGTCCAGTAACAACTATTCATAAATTAACGCATTTTAAAGATAAATAAGATTTTTGTTGAAATAATGCGCGCAAATTGTCATTGTAATTTCATATTATTATGAATCTTTATAGTTTTTCTATATTTGATGAATGTGTATTGTTGAATAATTATGAAATTTACTTTGTATATATAAGTATTTGAATTGTATTAACTTTGGTGGAAATCATTTCAATAAAGTTACAGTCAATAATATGATTTTCACAAAAAACTCGTAATTTTTTGTTTACAGCTCATTTGTTCAATAACTTTTCAACAGAATTCGATGATTTCCGCAATGAATGTTCTTTGATGCTTCTTCAAACAGATGTTATAGATATTTCCACGAAAAACTTGTTTTTTTTTTTAATAATGGGTCATTTCTTGCATCAAGTCTGTGAATTTTAATGGCATAACATGAAAAAGTCCGTAATCGACAAACTTTTTCATGGTAGGAGTAAACCACGCACGTGAATCGTATGAAAGAATAATAACATCCTGAATTTATTTCTGTGAAAGAATCACTGAATTGGATAATGGGTTTTCGATTTATAAAATAAAATGTAAGTTCAATTTTACTGGAGCGCTTTATGCACAGATCACATTGCATGCTAGCCAGTGTGAAATAAATATTAGCGAGCTTTCGTTGAGTTTCTTGTATTGTAAGACAAAAGATGACGCATGTGCTTGATGACTGATGTTTGTGGGAATCCACAATGAAGTCAGTCGAGCCTGATATTGCTCCAGTGCGCCAAAGGCATTCTTACACTGGTCAAATAGTACTTTAAAACCTGGCAAGTGTGAAGCTGGCCTGCTCCGATATAGTGATGCACGAAACTACGACTTGACAACCTAAACAAACGCCGAATTTGCCAATACAAACCGAAACAAAAGCTAAACTAACGATCTATTCTAGAATTGTATAATGGGCTAATCAATTCTCAAAATGTAGAAGGTGTGAAGCTGGCCTGCTCTGATATGGTGATGCCCGAAACTACTACTAAAAAACCTAAACGAACGCGAAATTTGTAAAACAAACCTAAAGTAACAATCTATACCATTTTCAAAAAGATTCCAGCCGATCTTGCAAGCAAATGTGAAATTGGCCTGCCCAAATAGTAACTGCCGGATCTATAGTACTAAGAAACCTAAACAAACGTCAAATTTGTCAAAACAAACCTAAACTAACGATCTTTACCATTTTCAACGAATTCCAGCCGAACATGCGGGCTAGTGTGAAGCTGGCCCGCCCAAAAAGTATCTGCCGGATCTATAGTACTCAGAAACCTAAACAAACGTCAAATTTGTCAAAACAAACCTAAACTAACGCTAAACTAACTATCTGTACCATTTTTAACAAATTCCAGCCGAACATGCGGGCAAGTGTGAAGCTGGCCCGCCCAAATAGTAACTGCCGGATCTAGTATATAGAAACCTAAACAAACGTCAAATTTGACAAAACAAACCTAAACTAACGCTTAACTAACGATCTGTGCCATTTTTAACAAATTCCAGCCAAACATGCGGGCTAGTGTGAAGCTGGCCCGCCCAAATAGTAACTGCCGGATCTAGTACTCAGAAACCTAAACAAACGTCAAATTTGTCAAAACAAACCTAAACTAACGCTAAACTAACGATCTATACCATTTTCAACGAATTCCAGCCGAACATGCGGGCTAGTGTGAAGCTGGCCCGCCCAAATAGTAACTGCCGGATCTAGTATATAGAAACCTAAACAAATGTCAAATTTGTCAAAACAAACCTAAACTAACGCTAAACTAACGATCTGTACCATTTTTAACAAATTCCAGCCGAACATGCGGGCTAGTGTGAAGCTGGCCCGCCCAAATAGTAACTGCCGGATCTAGTACTCAGAAACCTAAACAAACGTCAAATTTATCAAAACAAACCTAAACTAACGCTAAACTAACGATCTATACCATTTTCAACGAATTCCAGCCGAACATGCGGGCTAGTGTGAAGCTGGCCCGCCCAAAATGTAACTGCCGGATCTATAGTACTCAGAAACCTAAACAAACGTCAAATTTGTCAAAACAAACCTAAACTAACGCTAAACTAACGATCTATACCATTTTCAACGAATTCCAGCCGAACATGCGGGCTAGTGTGAAGCTGGCCCGCCCAAATAGTAACTGCCGGATCTAGTATATAGAAACCTAAACAAACGTCAAATTTGTCAAAACAAACCTAAACTAACGCTAAACTAACGATTCATAACAATTTCACTTGGGGGGGCCATTTTGGGCGGGCCAACTTCACAGACGTGAAAAATTCCATTAATGAAACTATAATTGATAAGATAAGAGAGTATAGGTGAAATTATACTACTAATCTCTTTAATAATAGAAGCAGATATTTCGTCAAACCCTGAGGATTTATTTGGTTGCAATGAACTTATTATAGATTCTACTTCAGAAGCACTAGTTTCAAAGAAATAAAAAGAATACGTTGTAAGAAGTGGAAAGGAGAGGGAAATATATAAATGGTGAGGAAAGGAGTGGTGAGGAGAGGAGTGGAAAGGGGTGGAGAGGAAGGAGAGGAGAGCAAAGGAGAGGAAAGTGGAGGAAAGGAGTGAAAAAGGAGAGAAAAAGGAGAGAAAAAGGAGAGGGTGGAGTGGAATGGAGTGGAATAAAGATGAAAGGAGAGAAAAAGGAGAGGGAGTAGTGGAATGGAGTGGAATGAAGAGGAAAGGAGTGAAAAAGGAGAGGGCGTAGTGGAATGGAGTGGAATAAAGAGGAAAGGAGAGGGAAGAAAAGAGAAAGGAGAGGATAGAGTAGAATGAAGAGGAAAGGAAGTGATTGGGGAGGAATGGAATGAAATGGTAAAGAAGGAAAGGAATGGAGAAGATAGAGTGGAAAGAGAGAAAAGGAGAGGAAAAGAATGAAAAGGTGAGGAATGGGGGGGGGGGAAAGGAAAGGAAATGGGGAAACGTAAGGAATGAGAGAGAAGAAATGGAAGGAAAATATGAGGAAGGTGGAGAGTTAGCACTCACATGGCTGTTCGCATGTTATGTAGAAGCAGGCTGTTTCGAAAGAGCTGAGGCAGAAGGCTAGTCGCCATAGCAGACTGACTACAGTGCAATATGCCTTTTGTAATATAGCTGGAATCACGTAGTTGCCATGCATCAGACGGCTAGCAATATATCCGTGTTTATTGCCATTTTTAGCTATTGTGAAATATTGCCAACACAAACAGAGATGAACCGGCCAAGAATATTGTATAAATCATGGATGCAACGGGATCATGGATAACAGCAGTCTTCGTTGCTTGGCGCTCTCTGCAATTGTTCAGAGAGCGAGAGAGACAGATTTTCTGTATGGCAGCTCGGCCAAATTAAGCTGTCTTTTTCTCTATGGTGTGGTTGTTCCAAGAAGAATGTTGTACATTACTCTAAAAAAATTAATTCATAATCATAGTTTGTTAATCACCATAGCAGCAAGGTAATATTTTTCGGCTCAAAAGTTTTTATAAAAATTGTATATTATTATAAACGATTTTCAACAGTTTTTAGTGCTTCGTTTTAAGTGAACTTTAAAATAAATAGTGGTTAAGTTAGAAGTTTCATTTTGTTATTTTTAGAGTGAAGATTTTTAGCGAATCTTAAATTTTTAGTCTGTGTTAACCTCAATGTTTTGGACAATGTAACATTAAAAATTTGTGAAGGGAGCAGTTTTGGCCTTCACATTCGTTGTAAATTCGTCACAATAAATAAATAAATATTTCAATGAGCAAAGAAAACATCACTCATCAAGATGAAAAATATTTTTGAATTATTCAAAGTATCACTGACAAAATAAGAGATTGCTCCAATTTTGACCCATGAATGTTTTGCTTGTTAGATATAGCCTACAGCGATACACTTGGTTGTGTTAGTACATACTCAAAAAATGAGGTAGTACCAAAGAGTAGGGATAGACTAGATGTTCAATACTCATTGGTTGAAGCATCGCAATACAGTCCTCAAAAACTCAGGACATTGAAAATCTGAAGATATTTTAATTTCCTGAACGGATCCGTGACAGATTCGAAACAGAACAAGATTCGAAAATTGCGCCTTATCTTCAATATTTTTTTCCTTATCTAATTTCTCTGTATGTAATAACTTCAATTTGCCTTCTGATACCAATCATTTGATTAAAGAACGATGATAAAAGGAGATATCTATTAATCAGCTGAGAAAATAACTTCAATTTGCTTTCTGGTACCAATCATTTTATTAAAGAACGATGATAAAAGTAGATATCTATTAATCAGCTGAGAAAATAACTTCAATTTTCCTTCTGGTACCAATCATTCGATTCAAGAACGATGATAAAAGTAGATATCTATTAATCAATTTATTTTAAGTTAAAAATCCAGGAGGCGATAAAGTTGATCATGAAGCATTAACTCACCTGAAATTTTCAACCGACAAAAACGCTTTATTTGTTTTTATGGTGCTTTTTTAAAGTTATATAACCCTTCGAAATATTTTCTTACTTGATATCCTCCACCGGCACAGTTACTGGATTCGCCACTGATCAATGTGGCTTGTAACTTATTAGCTATTGAAGCTGAATAACATCCATAGAAAAACTGCAAATCCGTCAGAACCACATCTAACCTACTTTGTGAAAAAATTTACATTGTTAAAAGTATACAAATTCCTGTAAATTGAAAACAGGATATAGATTGAAAAATTTATTTGAAAAGTAGAATATGTGAACCAATTTACATTGTCAAATTCTTCAAGTCAATACCATCAACAGAAAATCTTGTAATCTGTCAGAGACATCCAGCGCCTTACGACTGATTTGGCGGTATTGGAGTCTCCGCCTGCAGAAGGCTTAATTTTTATTAATTCAATAACGGCAGTCAAGCCGAGCGGGCCGCGTGGAGACTGAAGCCAACGCGAGTCTTGGTCATAAATTGCCTGCAAGAGGTTTCGCGGTGTGTTATTTATGGGGCCGGGAAGAACCCGGTCCGGGGATAGCTCAATTACCTTCACTTGTAGTGCCTACTAGGCCCCGGCTCCATGCATAATATATAGTTTATACACATATATTTATATTTATATATGCGCATTCACACGCACACGCACAACTGATATACAGTCGCCCATAATTAAGAAGGATTTGCATATTCGTCTCCTGACGCCTGTGAATGGTGTATTTATTTATGACTCCATTTTCTTGAGCCGACTCCAGAGTGTCACAGCTAGCTTACCTGGTGAGTTTTGCCGTGATATGAAATTTGTCGTCGGTATTATTCCAATAATTTGTCACTTGGGTCACTGGTTACAGTATTCTATACTCAAGCATTATTTTCAAGTAATAAACTAAGACTACAGTAATTCAAACTTGAACAATAAATTGGGTGCAGTCGTTGAAAACCTAGGATTGGTCTTCAACGACTGGTAAATAAGGATTGACTGTGTGCTGTATATCATCAGTTTCATAATAATAATTATTGGTCAGTTGCTGTATTCACTATTTGTATTCACTATTAACTGTATTCAGTTGCTGTATTTGATAACAAGAGCTATGTAATAAAAACTTGAAAACACTTTTAAGTGGAAATTAACTCACGTTATGGCGTGTTGTCAAGAGCATCGTCAGACGACCCACTGAGTACACTGTGGGTCGCCTGACGATGCTCTTGACAACAGAGTGAAACGGCCGTCACGCCATAACGTGAGCCTCAATTTCTACTTAAAAGTGTTTTTTATTATATATTAGTGGAAACAAGATGGATGTTCAACATCATAAGAGCTATGTGATTGCCGCCGTTCTCAATCTACATAATTGAACAATTGAACTCGGACTGAAATACCTACCTTACTTTACAATTAACTTTCTACTCCATGTAATAATATCGATCAAATTCTCTTAGGTCATGACCATCTTCATTCCACAAGTAGGTATCGAAAAGGAGGATTAAGTTATCGAAAAATGTTTATATATGCATTAATTAAATTTTTCTGAGCAATAAATAAATTTCAATAATTCTTCACTAACGTGACCCTGAACATCTTTCAAGGCAGGGGTGTTCATCGCTAGGGGCGTAGCCAGTGGGGATATCGGGATACATCCCCCCCCCCCCGAAATATTGTAGTCACCTTTCACAATACTAATAACTTACAGATTAAATAAAAACAGTAAATACAAAAAAAAACCTAGGTTTTATTTAGCACAAGAGTTAGTCACAGAAATCGCAAAAAGTATACTATGTTATTATGGTACTCTGCCGCGGAATGTACAGTTTAGTGAGCAATGTGGCAATGCAGTGAATGCAGTGTTTTCGAGTGCTGTCTGTCACTGACTTCTGGATCGGAGATATATTTCATTTAAATTAACAATTTATTGCTTTAATTGAAATATCAAAGAAAAAATTACTTTAAAATGCTAAAAAAATCATTATAAAAATTGTAAATATTAAAAGAAATCAGGGGGAGGGACCCCCCTATCAACTGGGGGGATTCCATTCCCCCCGCTACGCCACTGCTCATCGCTTCCAATTTTTGTATAAAATATACTATGTAACCTCAAAAAAGTAGTTGACTGAATCTTTGAGATTTTTTCTAGATTTCAGACCTTATGACACTTTTTAGATATCCTAGATATCCCGATTCAATTGAATGGGGACAACCTACTATTTAATAATAAATGCGTTCAGTTATGGATGGGAAAAAATAATTTGATACTAATAAGTCCTAAACAAACTTAAGTGTGTTCCGATAAAAATTATATTAGTAGCCCATTGTCAATATATAAATGGGTTTCATAAATTCGAGTAGCATTAACTACTTAACACTTCTAACGCTTTTTATAGTGTACAAGAGTTCCTTTCACATCAAAATTAAGCTTCACCTCAACTAATTTATATAGAAATTGTTAATTGTTAATCTGATTTGTCTTATACTCCTTAACTGGAGTCTCCAAGGCGTAATCTACAAAAAAACAACAATCTTTTAGCAATTTCAACATAAGCGTATACTCACTTTATCAGGAAGCTGAAATGATAAAGAGCTATTAAATTGGTCTGCTGTACAAATATTATATTTAATCCCTCTGAAAAAGAAAAAAATTATTAAACCCACAGTAGTCGATGAAGAATCGATGAGGTGAGAGATTTAAATGATAGCAGAAAGAGAAGTAGAAGAGAAAGATGGTTAAAGTACATGGAAAGAAGTGAAAGGATCGCGAGTTAGTGTATCTATCACATTAGATAAATGAAGTTAGCATACACTCGAAGAGGCGATATAATTTACGATATCTTTTAATAAAGTAGCATCGGCTTTGAGAGGCGTTTATTTTTCGAATTCGAACAGCATCTTTATGACTTTATTTCTCCTCCTACTTCTTCTCTTTCTCTTTTTCTTCTTCCTCTTCTTCTTGCCCTGCCATGATCTGTAACTTGCATGTTACATATATTTTATAACACCGCGAAACAGTCATAAATCGGGATGATCATTTCACAGGTTCCAAATGAAGACGTGGGCTGGATACCATAGCAAGCTGAAACCTACTTTACGACCAATCCTGAGAGCTCTGTCACTTTCCTCTCCTTGTTCTTTTCATTCTTTTTCTCTCATCCAGCTCTCTACCACTCTTTTTCCTTTATTTTGCTCTCCACACCATCCTAGGATGCCGGTCCAAAGATAAATCTTGAATATGTCGGATACCAACGTTTCCTCCAGGCGACCACTTGCTGTTCAAGACCAGATCGCCGGACGAATTAACACCGCAGACTCCAGTAAACAGGCTCCAGGACTTTGGAGAGTCCAGGAGACCGATTCTCTGCAACGTAGGCACAAGATAAGGTTTTTTGTATTTTGTATCAATGTCATATAAATAACATGTGCAAAAAACTTAAATTCCTCATTTACAAATTCTATCAAATTAAACAACTAAATAATTTAAAAATAACAAAACTGATCTATTACTCATATGCGCAATCTGTATTACAATATGGTATCCGGGCTTGGGGGGGAGCTTTAAATGCGCATTTTACTAAATTATACATTATTCAAAAATATCTTATAAAAACCATTCTAGGTAGACCTCGACTTTATCCAACAAAATATTTATTCAATGAGTTTAAAGTGTTAACAGTCCGTCAGCTTTATGTTAAAAACCTAATTATTTTCATCAAAAATAATAAAAACCTATTTCAATTGCGTGAATCACACCTCAATTTACGACCCTCCAGAAATATATATGAAAATATTAGAATAGATCTGAATGTGTGCAGGAGACAATATTTTTACATATCAAGTAAACTGATCAATTACATTCCAAACAATTTTATTGAAAATACAAACAGGAAACTTGATAGAAGATTTAAGAATGAAATTATTGAGTGGATAATGTCCAGTAGAATTGAGGAAAAACTTTTCGAATGATTTATGTCCTATTTTAATAGTAAGCTAAGTTTGCCATCTCTTCTCTTCTCTTTCTCTTTCATTTTCACCTTCTGTTTCTCTCTCTCTCTCTTTTTTCTCCTTGGTATTTATTTAAAATCTCTGTATTATTTTTTCTTTGACAGTTCATTAAGGTTTTTGCTTATGTATAATATTAGCAACTCTTACCTGCGCACAGGATGTTTCCTTGCAGGTAATTATTAGATTTTGTAATTTATGAAGATTTATTCTGAAATTGTTATGATGTGAAGATCTAAATAAAAGTTTTTTGATTTTTTGATTTTGATTTGAATGGGTGTTCCATATTCAAGCCTTAGCTGGTTGTACTGACTCCAGACTCCAGCAAATAGGTTACAGAACTTTGTAGAGTCCAAAAGACAAATTTTGTTCGAGGGACAATGTACTGGATTTTGTATTTTATTTCACTGAACTTTCTAGATTTGAGTCTTGCAAGGTTAGCACTTTCTGCCACAAAAGTTGTTATCGAAATTATCAGCCTAATCTCTTCGTTCAATATTTCTATTAAGATCGATATTTTAAAAAATCGATGTAGTTGAAAAATATGATTTTTGGCTTACAGGCTCGCTTCGCTTGCCTTCATCTGTTCTTTCAGCCAGGGAACGGAGAAAAATTCATACAATCCCTCCATTAGGCTTGTTCGTTTTATTTTTGCTAAAATTTCGTTCTACATAAAATTGTAAATTTGGTCTTATTTGATAATATCCGCTTCGGTTCGCATCTGAAGTTAGTGGTTCTGATTCAACGGCAATTTTTCCTTTTTCTCTTCCTCTTATTCTTCTTCTTCATCATCAGTTCTGTAAAAATAGAAATTCAGAAGTATTTGACAAAATAGTTTTTTTTTGTCACATGATGGAAAAAGAGTTCTACACTCTGAACACCATGATGCCATGATGATGTTTATCATCATAATTCATCTTTAAAAAAAAAATTTATTTATAAAATACAAAACATAAATATACAAGACATGAAAAAAATGAAGAATATTAAAATAATATAACTGAAATCTATTATTATTTTAAAGTAAAATAATGTAACTGAAATCTAATATTATTCAAAAGTAAAATCAATAAACTATTTTAAAATATTAATAGTACTGTATGTGGAGATAAAAACCCCTTCCAACTATGATTTCCCACGTTGGAGTGAGCATTCTTTACAAGATAAATGCATCAAAACACAGAGGTGACTCATTTTCCACAAAGGATGTAAAAATACTTGATTTTTGAAAATTGATTGTGAATGAACAACTAAACCGATTTGATATTATTCTACAATTATCGTCGTAGAATTTCATGTTCTTCAATTTCGAATTGAACAATGTTTTCAACGCGGTAGATAGTTTTTGAGTTTTAGGCGAAAAACTGAAAAGTGCCAAATTTCGGGCAGTGGAGGAATTGCCCCCCAAAAGTTATGGACACACCAGATTATTTCGCAAACTTAGGGGGATATTTTGGAGTTTACCTAGAGTGGATAAAAATATCCAGCTTTGTATAAATTTTTGTCCACCAAAAGTCTAATTTCCCTGAGCCTCTTAACCAAGCAGGATCAACTCTGATCCCGGATCATGATCCACGATCGCCATATTTGATCTAGGTTTTTCATTGCACAAAAGCTAGATCAGACTGATCTAGGTTTGTGATCCTGGATCATGATCAGGGTAGATTAATCCACAATATTGCGTTGCACCAACCTGGATTATGTATTTAATCTAACCAGCTGACCGATTAATCCAGGATCAAAGTTGATACCTCGTCAGAGTAGGATTAAATCACAATTTCTAGGTTGTAATTACAAATGAATGCGATTCTGTTTATGCGAATTAGAAATGTCTGATGTGGAAAGAGATCTTTATTTGGTAGAATGGGTCGAAGAAATAAGAAGAGATGAAGAACCAGTTTATCAAATAACACGTGAACGTTTATGGAAAGCGACGTGACTCTTGTTCACAGAGTTTGATGTGAAATTCAGAATGTGATACAGACTATCTCGTGACTGTGTTATCAATCTATTCAACTTAACTGAATCAAAATTAAATTTTAACGATAGAAGAAATAGTCCTATGTATCTCCTATGAACACAGACGAACCACTCTGATCTATGCTATTGCTAACCTAGAGATATTTCGCAACGGGAAGTTTTCAAATGACTATAATAGATTATGTAGCATGTTTGAAATGACAGTTCATATAAGAATGCCAGAATCGAACTTGGATCTGCGAATCACAAAACGAGAGTTCTACAAAATATGTAATTTCCCTGGGGTTATTGGGTTTTCCCTAGTTATTAATTCGATAATAGAATCGTTCTCTTGTTGAGAAAAATTAGAAGTCCGCTTTGCCATGCTGGATTCAGTCATAATAGTACAGCTGACAAGTAAATAAATGGAATAAAATTAGTTCAGTTGGTCAGAATTGGAAACAGCTGATTGAAAATGTACTACTATTAAAAAACACATTCAGCTCACTGGATCACGATCCAGGATTGGCTGATCCGGGATCAGAGTTGTGTTTTTGGTAATGGTGCAACGCAATGGAGAAAATGATCCAGGATCAGCTTGATCCCGGATCCGGTGATCCCGTGATTTGATCTTGCTTGGTGCAACCCAGCATTAGTCAGTTTTCAGCACGCAAACTAATTCTTTACGAGCAGTTGTAGGAAAACATTGAAATTTCTCTATTATAATAATAGCGTAATGAAGAGAGAAGAGTGAAAAGAGAAAAGTGAAGAGAGAAAAGCGGAATTTGAAAAAATGAAAAGTTGGTGGGCAAACAAGAAGAACAAGTCCAAAAATGAACCATGTCTACTCAGCGTCTTCCAATTTGGGAGTTTCACGTCTAATAATAATAGCTTGATTATCAATATAATTCAATTGCGTTTGGAGAAAAAAAATATTGGATAACTGAACAATTTTATTATTAAGATACAGTTGTGAATTGCAGATCCAAACTAATCTTTGTATCAGAATGTAACGTAGAATTCGTTCCAACATGGAATAATACACGCAAAAAATAGAAGAAACAGTTAGATATATGGCTTTAAAGACACATGCATGAATTGTGCGTTGTATTATGTATGGATAACTTATATGCTGAAGTGTAGTTCCGAGGGACTTGAGTTCACTTCCGGCCTTCCGCCTTCCTAGGATGGCGCCTTCCTAGCTACTATAGGACACTATTCCTTCCTTCCTTTTCCTATCCTTCTTCTGTGTTTCTCCATCTTTGTTCAATTGCTCTATCACTGGTTACTCTATCTTCTTCCAACATGGGGCAGAAACCTCATCCTTTTCGAATCGTTCGGCTGCACACCACCGAACTTTTCCTTCAAAGAGAATTTCCTATTTTATTTATATAAATGGAGATAGGAAAATACAGTCTGGAGCATCGTACAGCATCACACAATGATAAACTGCCTTTCTGTGTAGCTTTTGCCCTCTCCAACTCTCCATTCCACTGAACTTCTCATTCTCATCCTCATCGTTATTTTTCTTGTTCTTATTCCGCTCCTTCACTTCTTCCTCCAATTATTCTTCTTTTTCTATATTTTCGTCGTTTTCTTGCTCATCTTTCTTCTCCTGTTCTCGTTCTTCTTGTCCTCCTCTACTACTTATCCTTGAATTCTACATCTTTTCTTTTTCTTCTTCTTCTACTTCTTGTTTTTAATTTACCTCTTCTACTTCTTCTTCTTTTTCATTCTTTTCCTCTTCCTCTTATACTCCTTTTCCTTCTTCTCCTCCTCCTCTACTTTTCGTTCAATTCTTATTCTTCTGCCTCATATACTTCTCCATTTCCATGCCCTCCTCTTGTAATTCTTCTTCTTCTTCTTTTCCTTATTCTGTTTTCTCCGCTTCTTTATCTCTTCTCCCTACTTCTCTTCTTGTATTTCCTATTTTTTCTCTTCTTCCTTCATTCTCATCTTCTTGTTTCTCTTGTCCTCCTTCACCTTCTTCACTTTCCCTTCAATTCTTTTTCGATTTACATATCTTCTTCTTCTTCCTCTTTTTCTTCCTCTTCTTCCTCTTCTTCTTCTTCCTTTTCTTCTTCATCTTCTTCTTCTTCTTATTCTTCTTCTTCTTCTTCTTCTTCTTCTTCTTCTTCTTCTTCTTCTTCTTCTTCTTCTTCTTCTTCTTCTTCTTCTTCTTCTTCTTCTTCTTCTCCTTCTTCTTCCTCTTCCTCTTCTTCCTCTTCTTCCTCTTCTTCCTCTTCTTCCTCCTCTTCCTTTTCCTCTTCCTCTTCCTCATCCTCTTTCTCTTTCTCTTCCTCATCCTCTTCCTCATTCTCTTCCTCCTCCTCCTCCTCCTCCTCCTCCTCCTCCTCTTCCTCTTCCTCTTCCCCTTCCTCTTCCTCTTCCTCTTCTTCTTCTTCCTTTTCTTCTTCTTATTGTTCTTCTTCTTATTTTTCTTCTTCTTCTTCTTCTTCTTCTTCCTTCTCTTCCTCTTCATCTTCCTCTTACTCTTCCTCTTCCTCTTCCTCTTCCTCATTCTCTTCCTCCTCCTCCTTCTCTTCCTCTTCCTCCTCTTCCTCCTCCTCCTCATCCTCCACCTCTTCCCCCTCCTCGACCTCTTCCTCCTCCTCCTCCTCCTCCTCCTCTTCGTCTTGACATTAATATCGTCCGCCTATCTCCCGCCACCGACGACGTCTAGTAACTCCCTTGTCTAGTTTGTTTTTCTCATCTCTGAAACGCCCAAAGAGAGAATCTCCTATCTTTGATTCCACGCTCCAGTTGCTGTCTGCCTGTACCCCCTCCCCCCCCCCCTCATTCATCTTGCAACTCTTCATCCTACTATTTGTCCTCTTTCATTTAATTTACTGTTTTCGAAAACATATCTCCTCCCTCATTACATTATTTTGTCCGTGTCCCCTATTTCAGTGGTACAACAGAGTCAGCACTTGTTATCCTGCCCACAAATCATTTGCTGTATATCTTTCTCGTTTGCATTTGTATTCGACTTTTTCTTAAAATTGAAGGGTCATAGAAGAGAGATACATTACTAAGATTTTAATAAAATGTATTTATACACAACTAAATTATACAACTATACTGTATTATACTTTCAGTCTTATCTGGAATTCACAATTTGGATTTCTGTACATTGATACATCCGATGCTGAATTTGATAACAGTGAAGTAACAGTGGGAAGGAAACGAAAAGATTCAAGAAGTGATTGCTTTATTGTAACTTACATAGATAGGGTACCTTAAAAATAATAATACTGCAGCAACAAATTTCTACAATCCCAAAATTCTACAATTTCGTTCCGATGCTGAATTTGATAACTGGATTCAAGATTCAATTTGATCAATTCAAGAACTGATTGCTTCATTGCAACTTCTATAGATGAAGTACCTTAAAAAAAATACTACAGCAACTTATTCCCATAATTCTACAATTACGTGCCTAATTCTATAAAAAAAGCTCGACAATATTCACTCTTTCAAAAAACAACTTTTATATGGCAGACACAAGTGCCTGAAACGATTGAGAGTATCTTTGTAATAATATGTTGAGTTTCATTAAAATATATATTATTCCCTTGTATATGCACATGAACATGAATGATGTGTGATTGTGTGTGTGAATGTGGACATTATAAAAACGTTTTTCTTCAATCTGTACTCCTACATGCAAGCAAATTATTATTAATTTAGCAAGTAGTATTTTTGTTCTAAGTACTTGGTAATTTTAGATAAACATCTGATTATTTCGATGATTGCGGTTGTTAATGGTATTTCTGATTAGCTGTACCGATGTATTTAAATTTAGTGTTATTAATGTGCACATTGTTAAAAATGATTATTGATTTGATTTATGTAGTGTACCACAGTATATGCTACACATAATATTCGCTAAATATAATATGTTATTATATTTGTACATTGTCAAAATAAAAGTTGGTTTGATTTGATTTATTAGTGTTCCACAGTTAATGAGACGGGGTAGTGAAAAAAGAGAAAATTGATAATCTAATACGGATCTGAAATTTTTTCTATTTCTCATTGAATAAAAACTATCTAGATGGTTGGAACTAGAAGTTAGATGGAAATAGTTCAATATTCTTTACTTTGATACTGGCAATGAAACTACCCGCACGCCTAAAACTGAACATGATTTTCTCAGAAAATTAAAATTGTAATTATTTATACAAATTAATCATCTTGGTTAATTCTCTCCTGATTTTTCTTTTGAGTTACATGAAAGCCAAGAAGCTCATAAGTAACTGTATAAGTACTTTTCTATGTTCTATCCCCAACATCAATTTTCACTCAACCACGTCTTAATTAAATTACTGCACCGATTTTTGTATTACCGTATATCGATTTCATTAAAATTACAATTTTGATTGTAATCGCCTGACTCATACTGTAAAATACATTATTATATTTTTTATAATTAAATGATCTTTTTTAAAGTGAAATCGATAGTGTAATGTACTAAAGTGTTGTAGCCTATTGTGTCAAGTGGATTGAAGGTTATGTTATTTGGAAATTCTGACTTTTTAGTCTGTTCAAAATTAGTATTTACTTGTATTAAATCAATATATGGTACCTCCTGAAAAACCTACTGGTTTAGGAGGATCTTTGTTGTAATGATACTGTAGATAAATTGATTGATTAATAATAATAATAATAAGCGTATGGCTTTTAATGGTGGGGAGACCTCTACGGGCAGTTCCACCTCGCCGTTTGTGCCATGTTACGGGGAACATTATTGATTGATTGATTATCAATTACAGTTGGTTTTATTATGTGAACAATAGATAATGATATGAAAATTTAAATGATACTGAAAAATAGTTATTGGACTTTTTTTAAAGTGGAAGAGAATAATAAAATACACTTGTAAAAAACTCTCTGATCTTGTACACTGTGAAGTGTTTCTGCAGAATAATGAATCAGACCTATACAAAATATTACACTGTGAAGAGTTCCTGCATTGTTAGTTATATCCGCTAAATTAGAGAATACATATTTATAAACATGAAACAATGCTCATATTCTTGTTATTCAATGGCGTAACTAAGAAAAAAAGATGACAAGAAGTAGAAGAACGAAGTTGTGGAATCAAAGAATCGACAAAAGTAGCTGCAGGCGTTTCCAGAGCACATAAATCAAATTCTGACAACCACTCTTTCCATTCCACGTTTGAAATTTTTCTGAAAGGGTGAAGATTAATTGGAAGAATGACGGAATACGTGACGACTACCCACCGCCCTTCCAACTCGGTACCCCCCCAAACACCCCCTCAATAAGTTTGGAGTGTGAATGACCTTATCAGCGCCAACAGACGTGGCCTTTCATATTAATTATTATTTTTAATTAAGATGAGCCCAAAGTAAAAAAACAACGCCAACCTTTTCTGTTTACAAGACGCTCATATGAGAACTGGTTTTTGTTCAACTGCTAAATTTCTCAAGACTGTCAAGTTGAGCCAGTGAAACGCAGCAGAATGCTAGTTTTTATTGTGTTTATTACTTGGACACACTTTATAGTCTAATTCTATACAAAGGCAATAAAAGACAAACTGAAATATTCCACACCAATCTCAATAAAATCCACCCCAATTTAAAATTCACCTTAGAACTTGAACACAATAATAGTATCAACTTCTTGGACATCACTATAACAAAGCAGGAACATGCATTCAAAACATTTAGAATTTACAGGAAACCCACAACAACTGATACAGTAATACATAACACATCAAATCACCCAACCCAACATAAACATGCCGCTTTCAATCACATGCTCCACCGACTAACAAACATTCCTATGTCACAAGAAGATTACAATATAGAATTGAATACAATAAAATACATAGCACAACAGAATGGTTACAAACACACACTAATAGACAAACTACTGCACAGAATATCAACAAAACGAATCACTCACACCAGCAACAAACAGAATGACAACCCCCATACATTCATCACACTTACTTACCTCAACAACAAAACTCATAAAATAGCAGCTTCATTCAGGAAACTCAAATATAAAATAGCTTACAGAACAACTAATTCACTCAAAAAACACCTGCATTCTCAGACAACATCTCAAAACAAGTACAACAGATCTGGAATTTACAAATTGAAATGTGATGACTGCAACAAGTTCTACATAGGACAAACTGGCAGGACATTCACCACTAGATTCAAAGAACACACAAGAGCCATCTCACACCCAAACACACATTCCACTTTTGCTGAACACATCATTTCAACAGGCCACAGTTATACAGACATTGACACTAATTTAGACACACTACACTTCACTCACAAAAGCCAGAAACTCAATGTTTTAGAACAATATGAGATTTACAAACATGCAAAGCAGCAACCTGACAACATTTTAAATGATCAACTTAACTTCTTCTCACATACTCTATTTGACAAAATAATCCCAATTTCAAACCTCCCGCCTACTCATCCCCCCACCCCATCACCACTCCAACATACATAACCCTCAAACTCATACCTTAAGTCAGTGTATACTGTGGGTCGTCTGACGATGCTCTAGACAACAGAGCGAAACGGCCGTCACGCCATAACGTGAGTCAATTGCCATTTAAAAGTGTTTTTTTAAGTTTATATTACTTTATAGTCTTTTGGCTTCAATATAAGTGAAATATGATATAATAGCACAGAAAAATGGGCTTTTGTTTTTTGGTAAAATTGTTGTTTTATTTGGCGGTAATTTTAATATAAGTTTCAAATCAGAAGGGAGATAGCAGAAAGAATAATAGAATGTAATATAAATTAACTATTTCATAATCTTGTCGTTGGTTTGAAGAGAGAACGTTTGGCTACAAAACTAGTGTATAAGAGTATAATTGTTGATCTGACTTGTCTTATACTCCTTAACTGGAGTCTCCAAGACGTAATCTACAATTTATCTACGTAATCTACGTTTTTTTTTTTGTAGATTACGTCTTGGAGACTCCAGTCAAGGAGTATAAGACAAGTCAGATCAACAATTATACTCTTATACACTAGTTACCAAAAGACTATATCAATTAGTTGGGGTGAGGCTTAATTTTGATGTGAAAGGAACTCTTGTACACTATAAAAAGCTTTATCAACTAAATATTTTTTCAATTATTTCTATAAATATTGAAAATTCAAGACTCTTTAAAAACTGCGGTAGCTTGTTGTAGAGTTTCCTACCAATATAACTAGTTTTTTGTTTGAATAAGCTACTATTGTGACTCACCAAGTGATAATCTCCTCGACTTCTTGTATTATAATCGTGTACGTCAAGATTTTGGTTAATATGCTTTTTTTTTAAGGATGAAGCCCACATAGGTTTGAGACCTGTGCGTGGGTAATTAGTTGGATGATGGTGATTGAGAGTTGGACGTTCAGTTTTAGGTGGGTTCTGAACCACCGGGAAGTGATTTTACAGCAGAGAACAGTGTCTTTTTTGCTGGCCAATCTAATCGGTCACCGTTACAAACAGGACCTACGAGAACGCAGCTTATCTCTCTGATTGAACAGATACCTGCTACGGCTCGCGGCTAAGTAGCTTCATACACATATAAGCATATATCGAATTGAAAACTTGATTATAATATTATTTTTGTTTCGATATTGTCTAAAAGCTACAAGGTAGTATCAACCTATCTTATCTGACCTAAGTGATCTTACCTGATACCTTTTTCGGTTCAAGAACTGCTCATGAATTATGAAGATTCTTGGTTTGTTTGGTTGCTTTTAGAATTAATGAGATGTCATTCGCCTACTCAAGGTTATAATTTGGGAGTTATTGCATGCCGCGTGACATTACCTGGGTCAAAAGTTCACTTTTGAGATAACTCTGGATATTTCTGTATTGCTAATAACTGCTCTTCTTTACTTTTTCCTCGTAAATATGACAATTTTTATAGAGTAGTCGGGTTTTCAGAGAAAATTATTGAAGTTAGTGCATTTGGCATTGCATTGACCCTGACACTGCTTGCAAACTTGACTATTTCAATAGCTCTTTGGTTAGATTAGTTGAAATTCTAAGCAGACTTTTCGATTGGATATTTATAAATACCGTTATTGAAGGTTTTCTTTCATAAACTTGACACTCGTCTCAATTTATTTGTTATATTTCTTGGTTCTAATTGTACTCATTTCTATAATTTTTTCTTAGCATATATTTTTCTGTTCATACATTATCGTTTTGATATAGGACGATTTTTTCTGAAAGTAATAAAATAGAACTTTCGCATTTGACCTTGACCAAATTTAGATTGCTAACCGGAATTTCAACTCTGATAGCTAAATTTTCTTATAGATCCAGCGTTTTTAATGTTATAATATAACCGTTGCCAATAATAATTTTAATTATTATATTATAGAAAATAAAGTTTCATTGTTAAAATTTCTTTTCCTTAAATTGTTACTCGAAATTTCTTCTCTTAAAATTGTTTTCCTGGCCTGGAAAGTACTTGAACTTTTTATGTTATTAAATTATTAACAAAAACGATTCGTGGGTTAAAAATAATTTTCAACTATTTTCTTTAGTGAAATCTTTACATAAATATATTTTTGCACAAATTAGGTTGACAATTTTAGTGAATTCCTAGTTCATTGGTCGTTGTTGGTTGGTAATTTGATTTAATCATAGATGCTAAGTAGTTCAAACTATGTCCTGTTCTCATTTATTATGAATTACTGTTAGGTCTCGCCCATTTACTCTGTTCTTCCCATATTGGTAGGCATTGTCCAGCTTCAACCAATAAGATTGCTCTATGAAATGGGAGGAGTCCCGCAATAAATTTGCTGGTTCCTTATTGGTCGGCGTTGCTTCTAGTGACAAGGTAATAATTGAACTCCAACCAGAGGCTGTTTTTTGAATTATTGAGATACGTTTTTCCATTTTTCTGGTTTTTATTACCGTACCTCATTAGTACGCCTTTGAGTACGGCATTAGTAGGGCTTTTATTAGGCTTTGATTACATTTTTCTCTTCGTTTATTACAGCACATTTCAAAGAGGAAATTTTTATCAAAAATTCCATACTTTTTATAGATACTATGATTGCTAATAATTTTCTATTTCTATAATAATTCCACTACGGTTACTGCTTTTAATACTGTTATGAATAATGTAATACTGTTCTGTTGTAAATAATTATTATTTAAGTGTGTGAATTCGGTACCGGCACTGTAGTCTATACTTCAAAACTCTACCTTTCTTTTTTGATAAAAAATTTCTGTTTGTTAAATGGCGATTAAGAGCCAAAGTAAGTTATTTCTGTTTGAAATGTCCAATATGATATTTGATATTTCAAATTTTTCGAGTATTTTGGGTTTTTGAAATTGACATCAAATAACAAAGTAAAATAATTGATGGAATTGGAAGAAAAACACTTGACAATAAAACAATCCCATTTATTTTAACAATTATTATACGGGACAATTCACAAAATTCAATACTTTAACCATCATCTACTGTTGTATCCATTGTCATATTACTAAAAAAAAAGGATTTATTGAATAAAAAATATACAAAATCTGCTAGATTTCGTTCTGTATTCCTCTTCTTCTTCTTCTTGGTCCAAAACTGAAAGGAGCGGCGTTCAAGTCTCTCATAACGAATGGACAGCACTGATGCATCGCTGCATTTGAATACCTGAAAATGATTTATAATTATCATTTTCATCATTTACATACAGCAATTTACTTATGACATTTGGACACCGAAAATTACTTCTAATTCATTCAGTACTTTGTATCGTGTAAGACCAAACCAGGTTTCATTTTTCCATTATTTATTTTATTAACGTCTCATCAGTGAAAAGTCAAATGTGATTTAATAATTATTAAGATTTTAATTTCATTAATCCATAATAATAATAATAATAATAATAATAAGCGTATGGCTTTTAATGGTGGGGAGACCCTTACGGGTAGTTCCACCTCATCTATATATATAAAAATGACTGTCTGTCTGTATGTATGTATGTTCCCTATAGACTTCAAAACTACTTGACAGATCGGCATGAAACTTTGGGAATATGTTGTGTGAATATTGAGGATGGTTTCTGACCATAAATTTTAATAGAAGAGCTAATAATTATTATTAATTAATCCATTTTATAGACCTAACCTACTGAACTTGCCGGCCAAACAGCTTAAAGGAACAGCTGATAGAAGTCAACAGTTTTTAATCATATGGCAGGTCCCTCAGCGGCGTTATACGCTGTCTTTGAACAGCAAAAGACTTTGCACTTTGCATGTAGGCTACCGTGCAGTCGGAGCCTTGCGATATGTAGGAAACATACGACTGGGTATGATGAAATGTAATTATGCCAGGTTGATGACATCTGTTAACCAATGAAGTGCTAGCTAGAAATTTGAAATGCAGCCTCAGCGGGAGGTGGCGAATAATAAAATAAAAAACTAGCTTCTAACCTTATAGTCGTAGGAGGTAAAGTAAATTCGTATGGCTTTTAGTGGTGGGGAGACCCTTACGGGTAGTTCCACCTCGCCGTTTTTTAACGTCGTAGGAGGTTTAAATTTGAAATGTTTCTTCATTCAGAGGTGGTGATTAAGAAAACAACGAAGCCTCTGTGATCAGCTGGAAGAGCCCAGGACTAACATCTTTCCTAATTTGAAATGTAACCTCAACGGGAGGTGGCGAATAATAAAATCAAGGAGAATTTTTATGAGAACGCAGCAGCGCGCGTCGAGCCAGCTAGTTAATCCATATTTCACTTTTAGTCCAGTCAAATTAGCAGAAAGTAGAGAGAAAATTTCAAATCAGCTGAAAACTGAGATATTTGACTAGAAAAGATGCTGATTGATATACTGAAAGTAACCAAGATTCCTAGCTGTGCTTCTGCCGCCATCTTGAAAAAAATTGTGAAATTTATGAAATTTTATATATAAATTGTGAATTATTTTTTGTATAATTCAAAATTATTTCCAAATTTGAGCCCAAGCTAAGCGTTGAAAAGCAAATATTCCTTTTGTATTTTTTTTTTAAAGTTAAAGAATTTGTTACCAGGTACCCCTGCATCTTAATAATAGGTCTCTTTAGCATTTTTTGGAATTCTGCTAAATTTTCTGCATTATTGATAGTTTTGAATAATTAAAACGGCTTTATCTCATAATGGAAAGTCCTGAATTTTCAATTCAAAACCCCTCAGGAAAATTAAGTTCTCTACAACTAAATGAAACTAATTTAATGTTTTTATTTCTACTAGTTTTTGAGCTGCTGTTATTCAACTTATATGCACCCTTAAACCCCATTTAAATTCAGAGATTTATATTAGTGAGATACCACCGTTTCCATTATTGGAAATATTATCAATTTTCCAGAAAATTCAACAAAGTTTTAAAATTTTCCAACTTGAGACCTATTACGATGCAGGAGTGTACTTGGTATCAATTTCTTTAAAATTTATTTTTTGTTGCAAAAAAGGGTAACAATTTCAGTCCAACGCTTAGTCTGATCGCAAATTTGAAAAACAAATCAAAGTGATGTTGAAAATTTTTACAGTGTTTTCAGGATGATGCATTTATATCTTGGGGACTTTTAGTATTTTAGTATTAGTATTTTATTTAGCATATTTTCTGGTCATATAAATCTCAATTTTCAACCAGGTTTGAATTTTCTCTTCGCTCACCCAAAATGTTTACTAATTTGACTGGACTATTTATTCGAGACTCAATTCCATGATCATTAATTCAACATTCCATTAATCAATACGAAGCAATGAATAAAAAATCATGAACTTTACTGTCACATTTAGCACTAATCTCCTGCTTAATTGTCAGTTTCAATTTTGAATAGTCAGACATATCCTGAACGTGGAATCATTCTAATTTGCTCTATATCCTAAATCATTAATGTTAACTGAATTATTAATGATCATTGTACTAAATAAAAACACAGATTGTTTTATCAATCGGTTATGATCATCCTAAATCATTAATGTTATTTACCAAATTATTAATGATCATTCTACTAAATAAAAGCACAGATTGTTTTATCAATCGGTTATGATTATCCTAAATCATTAATGTTATTTACTGAATTATTAATGAACATTCTACTAAATAGAAACACAGATTGACACTATTAGAAACACTACCGACTGCTAATGAATGTGTTGTGACATTTCATTTGATCAGCTCTGAAGATATAGTCCAATTTAGATGGCAATGCAAAAAAACTCCATTACACCAGAGCTTGTATTGTCGAGTAGGAAGGATTGACGGTGGCTGCGAAAGCTGATATGGGAATTACTATAGGCGTCTTCCAATCCATTGAGCCAACCAGTCCAAGCAGATAGAATCTGGCTCCTGGCTCCATAAATCGAGCAGCGGCCAAGAGTTACGACTCAGCCTTGCCGCGCTCTGACCCACTTCAATATAAAGCCAATGCCTCCCAGTCCGAATTATTCATTGGCATCGCATCTGCTAATGACATCGCGCCATCAATGGCCAGCGCCACCTGTAAACTGGTATTAGCAGGTCGAGGATGTAAATGATACACAAAGTTGAACTTATCTGACGGTTTAATTAGTTTTTATCGAGTAATGCAGCTGTCGAATTATAGTTTCTGATCCGTATTTATTTATGATGGAAGCAGCTAAAGCAGCCTACTTCGCATTAGTAGAATCTCATCTGAGATATGGGCTGGCGGTATGGGGCGGATCATCAGCAGGAAATTTGAAGCGAGTCCTCACATTGCAGAAAAAAGCCATAAGAACTCTAGCAAATATTAATCAAAGAGAGACCTGTAGAGAAGCTTTTCCAACACTGGGCATTATGACAGTGGTAAACATTTACATTTTGGAAGTCATCATGTGTGTCAACAAGCAACGCCAGCTACAGAGGGGTACTGACATTCACTTGCACAACACCAGATGTAAAGGCAACTACACCATACCACAGCACAGAACCGCCATCTACCAGGAGAAGCCATCATACATGGGCGTGAAGTTCTGGAATTTGTTGCCAGATGCTATGAAGGAGCTGGATGGATTGGCACTTAAAAAAAGACTGTAAATTTCTAAAAAACACACCATTCTATAGTATACAAGAGTTTGTAAATTTTAAAAAAGAAGACTGGGTGTGCTAACAAAATGACTTACAGTATTGTATAAACTCTAGTGTATACATTTCAGATTTACTATTGTGTAGTATTATAACTATTTGACGAAATTGCTTTTCTTGAAGAAAATGCAATAAATATGTTTGATTAAATTGATGATCATATCTTGGGGCTTGAAAAGCTTCAAAGCGGCGATGATTACATAGAGCGAGTTTATAAGCCAGCGAGTACATAGCAGCACTACTAGCCGACCAAGCTCCCGCCACAAAGGTCACGAGTCAAGCATTGTTGGGGTGCTTGCTTGTAGTGTCAAATCTCAGGAGTCAGGCCTGAGGCTCAGGCCCGTTTCACACATATCGATTTCATCCGTTCTTGAACGATCCACATTCCAACAGTGGCGTGAAGGAATAAATGAGGCTCTTCACACACATCGATATTATGCCGAACGGTAATGACAACCGTCCGTTGCCGTGAAGCAGCCGTCCAATGTCTCGACCACTTACTTTACATTGGTTGGGGAATTGGGTTTGGAGTGTAGCTATATTTTCTGACTGTCCGACTATCAGACTGTAATTCGCTCAGTGTCATTGTCGCTTCATAGGGGCTTTTCAAGTCCCTGCTGAGTTAAGGAAAGCTCAAGATACGTCTATAAATACGGCCCTAAATTCCGTTCTCTGAGTTAGGTTGAAACTCAAGCTAAGACAAGATTGCAGTCGCAATGTTGTAATCGTTTGGGGCATTATCTCTGATGAAACTCACTGATTGACTTACTGTCACCAGCGGTCATGTGTTTAATTTGTGTAAACATGGCACCATGGTACACAAACAATATTCACGCACAAATATCTGACTCATTTGGGCATTATCAGCCAAAAGCCCTTAGAGCCGTATTTATGAACAGAACTTGAAGCGTTCTTATCTAAGTACAACTTGGAAAGGCTCTATTACATTGAATATGGTCACAAGCTGACCTAATCTCGAAACGTAATTTCAAACACTAACAAACATGATCCAACATAGAGATAATAGAAAGGATTTCTCTTAACGTATGTAACTTCCTCTTGAAAACACTCAGTGGAATACTATGAGCATTGAGAGGCAGTTTGTTAAATAACTTTATACTTCATAACATAGAAGAGAAGATAAAGATAATGCGCAATCTGTAAATTCACAGTTACTGTTATGTAATTATTACTATGCCAATATCCTTTATGCCTTTATATTAATACTAGCTGGCCCGACGCGCGTTGCTGCGTTCTCATAAAAAATTCTTGATTTTATTATTTGTCACACTGAGGTTACATTTCAAATTTCAACCTTCTAGGACTATTAGGGAAGAAGTTAGTCCTAGGGCTCTTCCAGCTGATCAGAGAGGCCTCCTTCGTTGTTTTCTTACACAGTAAGACCTTACTCACCACCTCTCAATGAACATTTCAAATTTAAATCTCCTACGACTATTAGGGTAGAAGCTAGGTTTTTGATTTTATTATTCACCACCTCCTACTGAGAGTACATTTCAAATTTCTAGCTGCATTGGTTAATAGATGTCACCAACCCGGCATAATTACATTTCATCATACCCAGTCTGTTTCCTACATACTGCAAGGCTCCGACTGTACGGTATCCTACATGCAAAGTTTTTGCGTTCCAGACAGCGTAAATACCGCCGCTATACGCCGCTAAGGGGCCTGCCATATGATTAAAAACTGTTGACTTCTATCAGCTGTTCCCTTAAGCTGTTTGGCCGGCAAGTTCAGTAGGTTAGGTGATTGATGATTTGCAAAACACAAACAGCTTGTCCATCAAAACAGCGTGTACAGCAGAACGAAAAATTTCAAATTATTTTCCATATGATTAAAAGATCCCAGTAAGCTAGCTAGCCATGTACCCGTGCTTTGCATAGGCAAAACTTTAACCCCCTAAAAACACCCCTGAAATTGCGAATTTTGAAAAATCCTTTCTTATTGCACGGTGGAATCCTATAAGGATTGTTCATACGAAATTTCAAGTTCATAGGCCTAGTAGTGAGGCTCTGCGTTGATGAGTGAGTCAGGGTATCATCCTTTTATAGATAGAGATTTCCCTTTCAATATATCGCATAATGAAAGATTGATGTAAGCGCCATCTAACTGCAAACCAATGAACTCAAAGAACTTCGTTTTTTCTTCAGTTCAAAATTTATAGGTTAGAATTCGATTGAGATTAGGAAAATAAAAATAGTTTAAATAGGTCAAATACACAGTGAATTACATAGCAATGGTGCAAAAAATAAATATGACTATTATATTTTATTTTGATGAAACAATGCTTTACTCAAAAATGATCCAAAACATGATAGAACATAATCTCAAGAACGGCTTCAAGATAGCTTGGTTAAGAACGGATTTAGATACCGATTTTAAGAAAGAGTTGACTTTTAAGTTAAGAAGATCTTTTAGTGAGGTTCTTAAATACGAGGTTAAGTTGAAGCACTGATTATACCGGGTGAGTTTACTAGCTGACAAGTCAAGTTACAATCCGACCCTACTGTCCCCGCCATAGTTATGGAGTGTAAATTCTAATATTAGTGAAAATTAGTGTTGTTTAATGTAAATGATTAGTGTTAGATTATTTATCAGGAGTCAGGTCTTTGTTGAGGGAGCTGGATTGGCTTTTAGTGTTGGGCTGGCTTGTCACTTTGTGAACTTGTAAGTGTAAGTAAGACTTATTGCCGCTAAGTATGACTTATCCAAGTCTCTCTTATTCTCTTTGAAAAGATACGTTCATAAATACGGCCCTAAATTTCGTCAATGAACTCATTTCAAGATTACACAGATTGTATAGTCTACGACTATCTGATGGGTTGATTGTTTTTGAAAGTTGATAAAATGGAAGTTTTTTATGTAAGTGTCGTTTAAAAGTGTCTTTTAAAAGAACTGTGAGATCCATATGAGTGATTCCTATTTATCAGCTCTGTTAAACTATTTTATTTCGCTTTTTCTATTCGTGCTGTCTTTGCTATATGAAATTAGTGCAATGTACATCATTATCAGTATGTTTTTATTATTTTTCCCCAACATTGTAAAGTGCTATCTCTGAGACAAATACAATACAGCGATAATTACGAATTAGCTCGTATGTTTTATGAGCAAAATATGAAAGAATTAAAGATAGTTTGTAATGAAAAAACTTGAAAAAACACTTTTAAGTGAAAATTGTGACTCACGTTATGGCGTGACGGCCGTTTCACTTTGTTATTAAGAGCATCGTCAGACACTACACTTAAAAGTGAAAATTGTGACTCACGTTATGGTGGGACGGCCGTTTCACTCTATTGTTAAGAGCATCGTCATACACTCCACTTGAAAGTGTTTTTTAAGTTTTTTATATACTAGTGGAAACAAGATGGATCTTCAACATCATTGTTTGTAATACTTTGTACACAGTTGAAAAAAAAATCATTCGAGAGCCAGTGATGTTTAAATGAAAGGGCGAAGTTAAGGATCGAAGTCCTCTCTTACTCTGAACATAGCGTGAAGACGACGAGAGATATTATTCATTCATAATATAAAATACTCTCAAATATATTTTAAATAGCGTTGTGATAGCATATAAACTAATAATTTTATAATATTACTTACGTCAATTATTCAGAGATTTTGAGAGGAACATGGACAAGCTGGAAGCATACATTGGTCTCCATGCTGTGAGTACCGTGGATTGAATCAATGGAGTGATGAACCAAGACGAACCAGAGTCTCTGAAATTCAATACATTTAATTATTACCGTTTCACTAAAATTGAATCAATGAGGCTTTCAACACACAGGTATTTCAATCTGGAATAATACGGTCAGATATAATAAATCTCCTGTAAGGAAAAAACGTTCTGAATTTCAACTGTTGGCTATATTAGTTACAGGACAATTTTCATTGAAGGTTTTTGAACAGTTACTATGATTATGATGAGATATTACTTTTGTATTTTTGATAAATAAATTTTTTACAAAAATTGTTTTGTTCATGAGCTTTCAACAATCAATTATTGTATTTATTCAATTAAATTAATTTTCTTCTTGTTTCAGGTAAGGATGAATCGAACGTCATGAATTGCTGTATTAAGTGAGTAACGAAGGTTCTCGATATTATTCAAAGCAAATAAAATTTATTGAATAGCTAATCAAACACAACAAATTATTGGATCTTTGATATCTATTCCATTATTTAATAAAATAAATTTGAGCAAATATTACCATAATAATTATGATCCATCTCGTCCATTTTTTGTTTTATAGGATTTTTATATTATCGGTCTGATTGATAGGTAGAATTGTGAACTATCTTTTATTTATGTCCTTACATTACTTTTGAATCGCCGTTTATTATCAATGATAACAAATTGTTTTATTTTTGAGGGTGTAAACTAAGTAGCTCAGTACTCCACCGATTATTCCGATACAAGTTACCTATTTGAGCCATTATTCGGACAATTCATTCATTTCATTATTTCTTTATTCATTTCATACACAATTTTGTACATTGAATAGTGTCAGAGTATAAAATATATTTTAGTAAATATATAAATAAAATTTTTCAAGAGTTTAACAACTACAACTAATATTATAACTATCTGAGCTACAGTTACTACATCTAATAAAATAATACAGTATTTTAATGTCAATTACCAACATGGGAAAAAAATTCTTCTATATTATAGAGGGCTCTTCAAACTAAATTCAGACAGGCTTTTATAGATTGGAATGGTAGATATATTCTGGTAGCACATTCTAGAATTTCTTTTTCATTCTTCTCGTTTGAATTTTCATTCTTTGTAATTCAATGGAAGAAGAACAATAAGCTGATCAGTATACAGTTTCTCACAGTGCTGAAAATCTACATCAGTTTCATCAACGGTCGAATTCTTCTCTACTTTTTATTATAAAATTTCTCGGTTTCTTTTTACATTATCACCATGATCGCTTCTTTCTCTTGTGCTTTCTTTATTTGCCTTTTCGTTCCCCATTCGGCCTATTACTTATTAATGAGCGGTCCTTTGTGCCAGCTCTTCATCACTTTAATTTCGATTTCAAAGCAAAGTTTGCTTTAATATTTATAAGATATCACCTGTGCAGACTGGGCTATTTATTTTTTTATTGCTGATGATGCCCACATGAGTCTGAGACTTGTGCGTGGGTAATGAGGTGAATGATAACATATAAATGCCTGATGGTAGAGCGGGATTCGAACCCACGACCACTTAAACGACAGCAAGCTGAAGTTCTGTCGCCCCAACCAACTGTGCTAAGCGGCCCGCTGAAATTTCTATTTCACCTTCAATGGAAATTCAAGTATTCACCGCTAGATTATTCCTTTTCTTCACAAATCTCAGTGATTTTGATCACTGCGGAAATCATTTGGAGATAAAATATGTGATGTAGGACCTACCTACTATAAACATTTAGAATATTTGAGAAAACATATCTTACAGTCAGGTATTTTCTATGACAATCTTATTCTTCACAAATTAGAAGAAAAATCATATAAGAAAGGATCGAAGGAGTGATATTGATAAAGAATTTTAGAGTTTTATGTAAGAATTAATAAAGAATAAATCAATAATCAGAATTCCATGTAGCCTGTATTCTTATAATTTGAGTCAAGTACGCTTTGATTTATTTAAAGATAAGTTTGAAGTTCAATGTAAGTTTTCACGATTCTCAATAATTAAACATCAAGCCTTATAATAACTAATTGGATAGTATTTATATGCCTGAAAGATAATGAGCCTGGATTTTGTAAGCTATTAATTTGTTTTCTATATAGTCATGGAAGCAATCTGCACCAATCTAGAAATCCATATTTGGTTTCTATTTCACTTTTTTGGAATTTCCATTTCTATTCCTTATTGCTCATTAATAATCTTTGAATAACACTTCCGTTTGAATAACACACAATTATATACTCAGTCTTTCACAGCTTTACAGGACTCTTTAGTTTGATTAACTTATCGACTTACCTTCAAAGTTTAAAATAATCTATTTCAACAACCTTTATCGAAAAATGGAAAGACATCTATAAATTATCAAATACATAAATATAAGATACTAATAAGATTTTCAAAGATGCTTTTCTATTTTCAATTCATCTCTTTCTATCCCTATTCATCTCAATTTTTCTTAATTATATATAATAAATATATCTATATCTATAAATATAATTATATCTCTAAAATTTTTCATTCCAGATCTTTATTCTGATTCATCCACAATTCAACTGTCACTGACCCTGAGCTGACATAAGTTTACAGGTTGCCAATGTTAATTTGGACAGGTAAACATAACCTTCCGGTCAGAAGAGGGCAGGCCAAGTACGTACAAGCACTATATCGCTAATATGTGCCTTATGTACATAAAGCTTCTATTTACTACATACAGCAGCCTCTGTACACTATATTTACGTTTAAGCAAGTTGGTGTATGTCCATACATGCACTGGTTAGTGATACTGGATACATGCAAGCCGCGGCTGTGGAGATATTGTGTCGGTTTAGGCGATCCCCTCTAGCCCCCTCCCAATTTCAGTGGTGGGGACGGGTTACCGTATTGTTTATGGGGTCATTAAGGCGTACACTAATTGGCTGTAGTATTGACACCTCACGGTCCCGTCATTAATCCAAAGAGTTATTTACGTGACTAGACCAACCCCTTCCTTCCCCTTTCAACCCATTCTCCTTTACCTACTCTTCCATCCCCCCCATATTGACCCCCTATAGCTTCCCCCTCACCGCGGCTCCAAATTGACGAGTCTCACAGCCTACCATTTATTACCATCTGTATCACTTATGCTCGTTTAACAATTACACCATCAATCTTTCCACTCATAAAAATATCATTAACCCGCCATAAATTATTCCTGTCTTTCAATACATCTCTCGCAACATACAGCGTGTGGGTTAATTGAGAACACCTTGTACATTAACGGTAAGTTATCACTTTCCCGGTGGTTGGGAGCCCACCTAAAAAACTGTAGGTTCACCAATCATAGCATCATTGTATTGTCAGTCCACCTGATCATCCACACACAAGTCTCAGCCCCATGTGATTTCATTCATCTGCAATAGAAGAAAGAAAGGTTGATGATTATTCAAGAATAATAATTTTCTTTAATGAACCTATCACATTTGCCTAATTCAGCTTACCTACTACCTCCTCAGTATTTTCTTTCATTTGATAGGGCATAATTAAATTTGTTTTTGTTTAGAAGCTGCATGAGTTTTTATGAGTAAACGTTTACAATGAGTACTATGATAAAGTAAGGAAAGATAGTAACATTTTCTAAGATTTGAATCCGTGGAATCTATTCCAATTTATTACTGTGGGAATGTCAGAGAATTACAGTAACATCATAAAATTTGAAATTCTTCTTATAATTTAAATTCAAAATTCAGGAATAATTGAATAGCCTCCGACTTCTGTGGAACGATTCATGAAATCTATGAGAATTCCTTACTTTGTGTAGGAATAATATAGATTTACAATACTTCATTGATAGATAGAAGATATTTCCTACTCCATTATTTGAAAAAAGGGTCTAAGTAATTCATAATAATTGAAATTTTATCGTGCCCATTTCTGACATTTATAATTTGAATTTAGTTATTGGTAGCCTATTTACGCATTAAAAATTAAAAGACAGACCGATTGATTTTTCACAATTTTTTTTCTCTTAGGATATTGTATTGCTCTTGTTCAATTCTATGAATCATATGTGATTCATGACCTGGTCATAACCTGACCTGACCTGACCCAATCCTAAATAAATAACTTGAATGGAATAATATCATCTCTGGTATATTCCTTATTCATGCAACATACTTGCAATTTTTATTCTTACATACATTATATTCCTTATAAATTACTTCAAATCTTAACTGTTCATTAGTCGTTTCAGTAGATAGTAGTTGAAGTGCAACAAGAATAAGTAAAAATATATAAATCAATCTCATAAATAAAAAAATATATTTAAGATTTACAAAAAAAGATATGCATCATATCATTCACAACCACTCGTGGAAAAAATCAAACTTTTATTGGGATAAATAGCAAAATGTAACTAAACCTTACTAGATCAACTGGTAGCCATATTTTTCACAAGTATTGTCTCTGTTCTCTCTTTGCTATCAATCTTAGGCAAGTGGATTTGGATAGCGTCGAATTGGAGAGTTGCGGGTTATCCGGGTTTTCTAGTGTGTGTGTACTTTGTGGAATGGAGGGGGTACAGGGAAGTGGGGGAAAGGGGATTTCGAATGCCTTAGTGAGTAATTGCCGAGCAGCTTCATGGTATTGGTTAATCTGGGAGGATTTTCATCTGAACGATCTATGTAGGAGCAATGTGTTATGCGGTCTACTATGGAATTAAGGTGCACACTGAATCCACCACTGCCGTGTACATGCATGGCCAAGCCTCATCCCAACCCTCTCTCCCGCCCCTCTTCAGTTAGTTCCTCATCTCACCCCTTCGTACCCTCTTTACTTCCTCTTCTGAACCCCTTTCATCCTTCTATTACCCCCTTTAACCCTCTACCACCCCTCGAAATCTCAACCCCCCCCCCACAAACCAGGAACTGAACAGAAGCCTATTCTCTAATACTCAGTTTCCAAATGATAAAGTACATATCAGAAACTGTGATTTACTGGGCGCCTCTATTTTATTCCTGTTTGGAGCATTCTTTTATTTGCGAAAATTGTACATGATTCAGAAAAAAAAACAAAGATAGTGTTACGGGTACTATTTTTAAAATAATGCTGGCAACACTTTAAATTATCACTCGCACTTTATTAACACAAATTACCGACAACTCGCACTCATCAGTTATATCACACAAAAGAAATCAATCATAAACAGATAAATCGATAATTTTCAACCAGTAAAGAATTTGCGATTACTGTACTAAAATCAATCACTAACTGATAAAAGGCCGATCAAATATCGAATAATAACTGTTCAATGCACTGTTCAATAATTCAGGAAGAAACGCCTAAAACATAACAGTTGAAACACTACAAGCACTTACGAGTCACTGTATAAACTGTTAAAGAAGCCTGAATAATAGAGAAGCCTGTTCATCTGTCACGATCTGCGTTATCACTTAACACATTAAATGTTCATATAACACAGTTTGTATTAGCGCTCACTGGTAATCCGGTTTGTATGAGCGGAAACTGATACTGTCACTTTATCACATTAATGTTCGAATCACAACTGTCTGACTTTTATAAGAGCTTCTGCTTTTTATACATTTTTAATGTTCCACTCCAAGCGTGGAAATGGCAGCAAGATGAAAGAAGGGATGTCGGCCGAACAAGGAAACGATAGACACTGGAACAAGCTCCAGACGCCTAATCCATGAAAAAAATGAAATTTAATGTTCCAGAAAGACTGAGAGTGTTCGATATCCTTCTATCAAATTCTAAAGTCAACAGATAGAACATTCCCCATTCATCGAGACTATTTTAACTGCTGAGATAAGAACATTATAAAGATGTCCTGATAAACCGCATGGCGAGGATAGTTTGGGGGAACAGCAAACAGAACACGCTGCTTACTGCAACCGGAAGACGTATTGAGACAGCAGTAATTACGTTGAAAATCACTGTTCCTTCTTTCTTGCCTTGTCCATAGCAATAGTATGATTACTGTGTTCGTTATCGTATTGGAATGGATATCAAGTAATGTGACTTATAAATAAAATTAAAAAAATATTGGGTTTCTGTCAATTTGAAGACATTTAAAATACATTACCTCATTCATAAATAGAGAATTCTTATAAGGGTGCTCTGGTTATCATAAAGAATCATTATAACTGACACAGAAACTGGATTACAGACTGACAGTGTTTGCGGGTTCCTTTATTCTGTATATGTGATGTACTGTACTTGTGTTTTATTGCGAATAAATAAATTTTGATTGATTGATTACCAACGTGTTTGCAATCAAACTGGGAATGGATAATAGTGGAAAATAGACCTTGTTGAGAGAATACTATTCTATGAAAATTTATTTAGACACACAGATTCTAAAGAAGGATCCGAGCTTTAATATAATATGTATTTGGTGCACTCACTTCTATTCGGTAATTAATCAATACCTCATGACGTTGCTTAGTATGAAAAATGGGGAAAACAGACCTACCCTCACGGTTGACAGTACGAGGCTAGAATATTAAAATGGGATCGTACGGGGACAGCCAACCTTGGATAATGGTAATTTTAGAAGGACTTTCCAACCCCTCAGACACAGACCGTGGTCTTCCTTCCTAATCTGAGGGAGCAGTCATGGTGGGGTGTCACCACCTCTATCTATATTGCTCTATAGACATGGCAGTGCGTGATCACGCATATTTAAATGGACCAGCAATATTGTGCTGGTGTAAGATGAATGGTACCTTTTCAAAGTCTACACCGAATTCCACTCACAATACTTTCTGCTTCATCTCAGGATTATGTCTTGATAATTCTTTATTTCCGTAATACCTTCCTAGAGAGTGATTTCCGTATCTATCTAGTACAACATTAAGAGTATTTTAATGTCTCGAATTATGATGAGATGATTCATTTTAATGATATGATTTGTTAATTTTTTTCGTGTATCTTTCTACATATAGTGTTTTCCATCAGAAAAGTATCATTTTAACATGCAAAGTATATGTAGAATTCTATCACTTGAAACGCATTTACATGAATTGCATTGATTGTTTTCATTTAAATTCTTTATATTTCTTCATTATTATGTCGTACTGAATAAGAATAAAATACCGAATCGCTCATATGTATCATACTTAACATATTTTTATATTATCTATTTTGTGATCTATTTGTTGTGATCTTATTTATATTGTATTTTTGATAAATCGGAAATAGTGTATTTATTTATAACTGAGTTTCAATCTTTAAAAGTCTATGTATGTTTCTTCACTACTTACCACATTTACGTACATCTAATAATTTACAGCTTTACTACACTTCTGACTACACATCCACCATCTTTCCAATATTCCCAAATCTGGAATACGAAAAAATGTGATGCAATGATGATTCTAAATCCTTAGATCCATCTAGAAGAAGATGAATCTTCAGAATCTCTTGTTTTCCACCTTTCTACTTGTTTGATTTCCTCAGCTTAAGTCTTTCTTCAAGTCCCCATGACCCATGAAACATTCATCTATCCTGTACTTAATGACATTTCCATTATGAATGAGAGTTAACGTGGATTCAGACGGTCTCCTCTGATTTAGAGG
Organism: Conomelus anceps; assembly: GCA_948455865.1. NCBI lineage: Eukaryota > Metazoa > Arthropoda > Insecta > Hemiptera > Delphacidae > Conomelus > Conomelus anceps. Next base: position 25,593,076 of record OX418225.1, on the reverse strand, counting down.
GCCATTCTTCGAGGATGGCATGATGAAAGATAGATTCCTCGCTCAAAGGTAGGGTAGGTGAGTGGAGGGAAAAAGAATAGCGGGTCGACAGGCTTTATAGGATCTTCTATTGGGGTGGGTCATCCCTTCTGTGGACCCGGGGAGGGGTGTCAGGGTGCGATGCGATAGGAAGGGGTGCTGGATCTGCTAGGTAGTACTAACTCCCTTCTATCAAGCACCAGCCCTACTTCAGACTACCCCTATTAATCAAGATTCTACCCCTGTGCGGGGCCCACCGTGAGTCCAGACCACCATGGCTAATTCCTTTCAGGGGTGGATGAAGGAAAAATTCTTCTCAAGTGGTTGCACGGTGAGAAGGATCGTCTAAAACTTGGAAATGATGAGAGAGACAGTGAATGTATGAGATAACCATGCGGGAGCTGTTCCTTCTTTATTGTCTGTCAAAACGGGGAGCGTCCCGCAAGAATAATGGCCATCTTTTTTCATAAATCTATCAACGATATTATTGAAGATCACGCGAGATGGCGTAATAGCGTTGGGCCTGCCTTGATGAGGTGTATTCAGTTTCAATTCTGATACACGGAATCTCAATATAGAATTCCAACTTTGGTTTTGAAGGGTCTGCAAGTACTGTGATAAATGTGACAATTCTGTAAGGGTATTAAAAGTGGGCTTATTCAATAAATGAGACATTCTATGACAATTACCATTGAAGAACTGTTATTCATAGTACAATATTGTAGTTCTTCTACAATAGTTAACTAAGACTAATAATAGACATACTTTTTTCAAATTTATTTATTTATTCCCATTCTTCCAGGTACTGTTTGGAGTTATTAACTTCTTTATGAACGATCATAAATACAGCTTAATCCAAAATTTTCAAAATTTAACTCAAAATTGGAAAAATCGTCAATTGTTAAGATAGTATATAAATTGCAAAGTGTAATTGTAAATTGCCAACTATATTCGCATACTTGCTGTACTTGCATTGATGAAATGGAAATAGTAAGATCCTAGAAAAAACACGAATAAACTAGGAAAGGAATGTTAGGTTCTGCACAAAATCTTCAATAATAGGATTTTAAAAATCTGGTCGAAAAGTTAGTTTGGAATATTAACTACTGCAGACCATGGTGGAATGTATCATTCCACCTTGACTCCAGACCTAATATTTATTATTATAGGCTCACTGCATTAGAATAATCGAAAGTTAAGCAACAGAAAATGTTCAATTAACTTTTGGCACATTATGCGAGCAGTGTCAGCGTCAGTTTAACTATGGTAACTAGTGCAGATTTTTGGCTCAGAATTTTCAAAATTCAAAATTGTTTTAATCTTTTTTGGACTGTGATGGTATTTTGTTCCAAGTAAAATCAAAATTAATATTCTTTTTCTGAAAAAAACTCGTGAATTATTGTGCTTCAAGGTCAAATTTTTAGTGAAACAGACTTAACCTAAGATTTCGAGTCTAATTTCAAATTTTGTGAAAAGCAGTTTTGGGCAATAGCCTGTTGTATTCACATTGATTGTATGTTAGTTAAATGAATAAATAAATAAATGCAGTGCCAAAAAACCAACTTAAGTGACGACATTTAAGTAAAACTGATTCACCTATAATCTAGGAGAATTGTGGTTGAAAAAATAAAAATATATTAAAAAAAATTGTCTTATTAATTGAATTAATTGTCTTAAAAATTAAATAAAATATTGAAAAGCAGCAAAAACTGCCTTAATAACTATTGGCTCAGTTTACAAACAGTGTCAGGGCTAATTAAATTTATTAAATATATCGGCTTCAATAACGGATCTTGAAAAACGCTATTACGTATGAGAATTGTGGAATGACAGAATAAAATACATAATATTTTTTGAAAACAAAAGGTTGAAGCTACTGAGAATGCCCTAATGACTTTTGAAACAGTTTTCAAGACATGTCAAGGTCAATGCAATAAAATGCACCAACTTAAATAACTGTCTTTCAAAAACACGACCAATCTATAAAAATTTCCATACAAAACTCGTAAAAGTAAAGAAAAGGAGTTGAAAAGAAACAATAAATAATTTTGACAATTTCCAGACAATGTCACGCACTAAGGCAACAATTTTCAAGTTATAGCCTTGAGAAAACAAATAAAATTTCATTCATCAATTCAAATAGTGACCTAAACAACCAAGAATCTTCATAATTTATTAAACAGAACATGAAACATAAAATATCAGGTAACTCTAATAATTCAGGTAACAGAATACTTGGAAGTAGCCTACAAGAACTATGGACGATTACAAGGTCGATTGAAGCGGTATGTTTTGGCCCGTTCCGGGTTCCTTTTTTCTTCAACTAGAGATTATGTTACCTGGATGCTGAATGGTTGGAATTGGTTCCGAACAAGGCCCAGACTGAAACGTCCGAAATTCTCTTCAATGTCATTATCGCATTATTCTAGATATAGTTTGATTGAGATTCAAAATGGCGTTTTGCCGAAACTGTAGTATATCGGGCTTTTGTAATAAATATGCTTGTAACATCAATTCTTATTCACTAAGAAAATCAACGACAATATAACCATCACCAATACAAAGACGGGAAAATATTTTTGCTTTGTACACTTCGTCTTTTTTACACTTAAATCGTAAAATGGGTTTCCTTGTCATTATCTCACAAGCAATGCAGGCCCGCATTTGCAATGCTTAAAGTACAATCAGCAACTAACTAACCTGTTCTCTATACACATACATATATAGGGAATACATAAATACATATATAGGCTCTGATATACATATATAGGGAATCTCGAGATAAATTCTTTCCACGAAAGGTGTATGAGAATGCAACAGCGGAATTCTCCAGCTCCGCTAGAGGATGTACTGCGAGAACAGCCACACATACGAACGCAGCTGATGACATTAATTATGTCGGAATATTTGTGCCATTTTGAATGAAGACTACAGAGTGTTGACATTCTTCGATTGTAAATGATTATAAGATTGAAGAAGTACTTTTTAAGTTGTGGTGAGGCATTTGGAGGATGCGTTAATTGCTGGGATCGTTCTCACCCTCCCCGCTGCCAGAATATTCGAACTTGCGGATGCTGAATATTCACTGTTGAAAAAGTTATTTATTTGCTGGTTGTTTCTAGTTTTGTATTTAGTTGGTAGGCAGTCAGATAGATGAGTAAATTGCCTATATCTAGGAAGGTATTAAGGCTCATCCTCTCAACCAAAACTCTCGTTCACTCAACCTATAGCAAGTTAGATTACAGTTTTTAGTTTTAGTTATTTTCGGGGAATTTATTTGAAGAAAGTCAAATTGTAGTTTTATAGTACTTATATTTGCAGTTCAGCTACTTTAGATTAGTCTTAGCAATTTTTATGCTTCTCTTATAATTCGCTTAAAAAATTAACGAACCATTTCGTTACGAAATTCCATAACAAAATTTCAAAATTCAGGAACTCATTTTTCGAGAAAGATATTTTAGGCTTATTATGAGCAAAGTAACAAACATAAACATTTTCGAATGACTTGAGAGCACAATATTTTTTTGACTTTTCAAGTTTTGAGAATTTCAATGAGTGTTGATAAAATGCTGCTTCTTTTATGAATACTCACCACTCAACCACTCAAGGGAATGATTCCTCCCAAAGAATTAAGCCGTTGGATGGTGTTTGAACCATGATATTACACCTGGGTATCTTTACAGACAAAAAACGACCACAGTCCCTTGGGACCTATCAGAACCGGAATGGGCTTATTCAAATGACGTGTCTCGTAATTCTCTATACATAATTTTTTCAGCACACAATACATCAATGTGAACCCCAAGTATGAGTAAATTTATGCAGAGCAAGAGGGGCGTTTAATGATACTAGGCAATTGTGACCATAATCGCACCTGTGCTGCTCTTTTAAATAACGCGTTTTTTTGCAACGGAAGAATGATTCATATTCATCTTCCTTATTGGGTACATATTCTATTTTCTTATTCATTCATTCCTTAATTTTGCTTATATCTAATTTTCCTTATTGTAAACATACTCTATTTCCTTATTCATATTGCTCCCATTCTTGAACTTCTACTGATGTTTATTCCAGCATTGTAAGCATTTATACGATAAATATACAGTTAGATTGATTTTCGTAAATTTTGGTGTCTGCAATCAATTCCACATAGACAAAGCAATAGTTCTTTCGCCCCTCCTTCAATTAATTCAAAATCAACTCAAGCTACTCTTAAAAACAAATCCCTTATCTTTCAAATATGAACCAATGGATACACTACAATAATTACAGCTTTAATAACTGAAGAATCAATGCTATTTTTCGAGAAAACAGCAGCTGAACGAATCAATTTCTGTAGAACGAAATGGATATTTTCTAGGTAAAAAAATTAGTTCTAGTGGGGTTGATAAGGCTCGGTGCACACTTGCGTTTTTTCAAGCTGCGTGCACGCAGCTTACGAACGCCGACGGTTCAGCGGTAGATGAGTTCTAGTGAAGAAGTACACACTTGAGCGGAGCAAGTGACTTGCAAGCAGCGTGCACGCGACTTGCAAATTGAGCACGCAGCTTTCTGCCCAACCGCCGCGTGCACGCAGCTTCCACAACACTCCGAGCGGTCTGGCAGGTTGAAACCGCTGAAAACACGATCTAGTGTGTATTGAAGAGAAAAAACAAGCGGCGTGCACGCAGCGTGCACGCTGCTTGAAAACATGCAAGTGTGCACCGAGCCTAAGAAGTCGTTTAGCCAAGAATGTCATGGGACCCATAAACATTCTTTACATGGAGGATTTCGTTATTTGGAAGTTCGTTGTATAAAAATTTGAACTTATTCCAAAATCTCCGTTTTTATCTTCATTCTACTCCTTTTATATCCTAGCTAACCCTGTTAAAAAATTATTGCATTGTTGAGAGATATCATGAAGATTTTTTACGTTAAGGATTTCGTTATTGGGAAGTTCGTTGTATGAAAATTTGACTTTATTCCAAATTCTTGATTTTTATCTTCATTTTACTCCTTTTGTATCCTAGCTAACCCTGTTGGAAAATTATTGCATTGTTGAGAGACATCATAAAAATTCTTTACGTATTGGATTCTGGTATTTGATAGTTCGTTAAACCTATAGAAATTCCACTTTATTCCCAATTCCGATTTCTTCTGTAACTTTATCCTAACTAACCCAGTTGAAAATCAAGAATTATTTGGAAGATAAGTCCTTCAAAACCACCATCTGTAGAGTGAACGTAGAAGGTTGTAGACATACTCGGCGGTAATCAAGATTTAGCTGCGTAATCCCTGGCTGCGGATCTCTTGAAAGAACTAAGCCACGTTATTAAAAAGTTAGCGTTACGACGTAAGTTTGCAACATAGGTGGGCGGAGCCTTTTTATATTAGCAACAGTCTGCTATACCGCGCCGACAACTATATACATATATATTGAAATAAATATATAATATCGCCGCGGAAACCGCGCTCTGCTACTTGAGCCACACGTTCGAAGCCAGCGGATGATTGAGGGGTCCCAAAAGTGAGACCAAGTTTTGTTCGCCCTACCTCAAACCGCTGGAGATTTGTATGCTGCGTATAAATTTTACCACCACCCCTTTCTTGTTCCATCTGCAAAAGCTACATTACACTCTTGCTTTGTTAAGGCCTCTCTTCTTCTTTTTCTTCTTCTTCTTTTTTTCTTCTTCTTCTTCTCACCCTTCTATTTCTCACCCTTCTACTTCTCCTTCTTCTCCTCTTTCTTTTTCTCCTTCTCCTTCTTCTTCTTCTCCTCTTTCTTCTTCTCCTTCTTCTCACCCTTCTACTTCTCCTTCTTCTTCTGCGCCTTCTTCTCCTCTTTTTTTTCTCCTTCTTCTCACCTTTCTCCTTCTTCTTCTTCTCTTCTTTGTTCTACTCCTTCTTCTCACCCTTCTACTACTCATTCTTTCATCTTTCTACTTCTCCTTCATCTTTCTACTTCTCCTTCATCTTTCTACTTCTCCTTCTTCTCCTTCTTCTTCTCCTTCATCTTTCTACTTCTCCTTCTTCTTCTTCTTCTCCTTCTCCTTCTTCTTTTCCTACTTCTCCTTCTTCTTCTACTTCTCCTTTTTCTTCTCCTTCTTTTTCACTTGATTCTTCTCCTTACTCTTCTTTTTTTTACCTCTTTATTTTTTTCCATTTTTACCTCTTATTCTTCTCCTTTTTTACCTGTTATTCTTCTCCTTCTTCCTTTTAACCTCTCTTTTTTACTTCTCTTCTTCTTCACACTATACATTATCGATTTCTATTCTCATCACTTGTACTATTTCCTATCTTGTTTTGTGCTGTCATTACTATTCAGGAATGCAAAAGTTAAGAAAATGTTCTCAGGCAAACAGTGTATCTCTAAAGCCGCGTCTTCACCAACCGAACATGCTCGGCGAACAGTGTTCGCTGGAATTATCTGATGTTGCCGAACATTGCTTGGTGTTAGTTTGGTGGTTATCGAACATTATGATCGGTGTGGCGGGAACCTGTTGTTAGTCATAAGTCATCACTGTTCGCTCACAAGCCGAACATTTCAATTAAACTCACAAACATGTTCGGTGGCCCATATGTTTAATGTTTGTCCGTTGTTTGTATTCACGAACAATGCTAGGCAGACATGTTCGGTTGGTGGAGACGTGGCTTTACGGATTCAGAGTAGGATAGAATTTTATGAGCTGATGTCAACCTTACAACATCAAAAGGCTCAGCTGCAAATATGAATAAAGCTAGTAGTTCTAAATAACTCAAAGAATGCACCAAAGTTCACAAAAACAAAAATTAAACACTGTAAAGCCACGTCACCACCAACTGAACATGTCTGCCGAACATTGTTGACGAATACAAAAAACGGAGAAGCATATGGGTCACCGAACATGTTCGTGAGTTCAATTGAAATCCTTGGTCTGTGAGCGAACAGTGACGACCAACAACAGGTTCCTGCCACTACCCCCACCACACCGATCATAATGTTCGAGAAGGCATCCACTCCACACCAAGCCAACACCAAACAATGTTCGGCGACATCACATAATTCCAGCGAACACAACAGATTTTTTTTTTTGTAGATTACGTCTTGGAGACTCCAGTTAAGGAGTATAAGACAAGTCAGATCAACAATATTATACACTAGATACCATAATTACTTCAATTAGTTGAGGTGAGGCTTAATTTTGATGTGAAAGGAACTCTTGTACACTATAAAAAGCTTTATCAACTAAATATTTCTTCAATTGTTTTTTAAATATTTCAAGACTCTTCAAAAACTGCGGTAGCTTGTTGTAGAATTTCCTACCAATATAACTATGTTTTTGTTTGAATAAGCTACTATTGTGACTCACCAAGTGATAATCTCCTCGGCGTCTTGTATTATAATCATGTACATCAAGATTTTGGTTAATATCATTCGTTTTTACATATAAAGTAGCTTCATACACATATAAGCAGGGTACAGTTAGTAGACCAAGTCTCTTGAACAACGGCCTACATGAATCTAATCTATTTACTCTTTCTATACACCTAACCGCTTTCTTTTGGATCTTAAACACCCTATCAAGATTTTGTTTTGATGAATTACCCCATACTAAGATAGCATACCTAATATGTGACAGTAAGAGCCCATGGTAAGCTGTAAAAAGTAACTTGGCCGAGCATGTTCGGTTGGTGGAGACGCGGCCTAAAAGTTCAATATCAAGTAGCTTTCTGATATTTTGACTTATGTTTCAGTGTAAACTAATAGTTCTAGATTATTTTTGAATTCATAGTAAAAATAAATCTAAATTTCTTTAAAGATATCAAAATATTAATTCTTACTGTAAGACAATAATTTGATGTAATATAACTCACAATACCTAACTATAAATTCGTATGTTAAAGATTTTAAGGCTTCATTTATATAGTAGGTACATAAAATAGGAAAACCTATATAAAAATACTTTGAAGCAGCAGTGAAATTTCTAAAAGAAATAAGTTACTATAGAAAAAGCATTCACTTGAGTTTATTACGTTAAAAGAAGAATAAAAACAGTAATACATTTAATTTGATCCTCTCTGATAAGAAACTTGATATCCTTTTATTAAAAGAAATCCATTACTATTAAAGCAGACAAGCTATTTAATGAAATCATTGATAAAATTATACTACTGATAACATTAAAAACAAGTTTATCGAGTGCTGAGAAGTTCGAAAGTTGAATCCGTTATTATTTAGTTGTAACACCTGTTTCATATTGACATATCTAGATAAACGAGCGTTAGTGAATTAGTTCTTTTACGAATACCGATGATATAAATCTCCATTAGCTGCGTACTAGGATATAAATTGCGGCTCCAAAGAGATATTAATTGCCCAGTAATGTCTTTTTAAATAGTAATGATTTATGGTTCTGACCATGCCTTCTATTGAATAATGACTGAATTAATTCTCCACGAAACTATTAATCTTCTCCATGGTCGATTGAAAAATTTCTTTTCCAAAAATTTATTTTGTGTTCATTTTTTGTAACTCAGAAAATGCATTGGTGTAAACGAAGTTTGTGAGAAATAATAGGTTATGAAGATGCTTTTTCTCGCTTAGCTTAAGTAAAATATGTGAGAATAAAACAGAATAAAATAAGTGGGAATAAAATCATTATTTCTTATTGAAATTGTGATTTATCTTAGTTTAAATACAATTGTAGTTTCAATTAATTGTGAACACTGAACACAACAAGCAATAGTGTTCCATCTTATCACTTAGCTGTACTATGTATTGGAATAACTAGACTTTTTACTAAGAAATCTGGAATTTTGCTACAAAAAACTTTAGGCTGGACTGAAATTCTATCTAAAATTTGTAATTTCTGAATACATGCAGCATCAAAATCATTCTGATATTTCATCTATATGTCGAGATGGTTTACATTTTGAAATAAAAAGTAAGGTATTTTTTATTGCAAAAGAAATCCTTGTCTTTCAAACGATATGATTTCAATCACTATTAGACTCTATCAGACCTATATCTGGTCTATATAAACTTTCAATTGACCATAATACTGTAGTAATAACTTTCATCTAGAAAATTATTCCGATCTGAGGTCATCTAAAAGTATGATTACATAAGCAGCTTATGTGAAAGTGGATTAAAAATTTCAGAAAAGGTTTTTGGCTCCCATTAATAAAATAGAAATAATTTAGACAAATTGTTCAAACAAATTCCACACTTATTACGTAGCATTACATAACTCATAGGAATGTGGATAGGAAATTCCAAAAAATTGAAGCACCCGTTTATGAATAAGAAATTCAGAATAATATTAATTGCTCAAACCAATTTCTAAGCAAAAACATTCTGCTTGGAAAATTTTTAATTTCTCAGAAAGTTTTATTTACTGTGAATTCTGGAATTTTGCTACATAAAAACTTCAAGTTGGCTGAAATTCGTTCTAAAATTTATCACCATTAATACTCATCATTAGTTATTAATTCATAATCATCTAAGTTCTTCGGTCGCTATTTGAAAGAAATCACACCTACATAGAATTAATCCAAATCTCTCTTAAAATTTCAAAAAAAGCATGCATCTTCCAATTTCAAATTATTCTGATTGTATTTCCTTAAACAAAATCTCCGGTGTTTTTTGAGCGTTCAAATAAAATGAACCATAGTTTTTATATTTCTCAACTAATTTTTTGAACCTCATCCTGGTAAGTCCCACTTGAATTTTTTCCAAATTCAAATGAAAATGTCAAACACATTGTGATACGCCCACGTTTTGGACAAGGCGTGGTCAGGAAAAGAAGGGGTAGAAAGAGTGAACTGAGAAGAGCTGAGAAATAGGAGAAATATCAGAACTGAAGCGGATGAGCGGCGGGTAGGCGGTATGGTTGGACGAGGGGGCATATGCAGTAGAAGACGCTAGGACGGCTCTAGCAGCCATACATCACTGGCCGACTCAAATCCCCTGATTTATTGCTCGCGACTAAAAACTTCATCCCTCTCTTCTATTCAGTCTCCTCTTCCTGTTTCTCCATCACTTCTTCTTTCTCCTCTTCGTCCTCTGTGTCACCCTCCTCCATTCCTTATCAGGCCTGGACCAACTCTCACACTCCTTGTCTCCTATGCCCTTTCCTTCCATTCGTAAGCTACGATCTTGCATCGCATTGATTTTCCAACTCGAAATGCTTCCACAATGAACTCAACTCATATTCAGCCTATTCTATCCCACTCTTGAAATTGTGTTCTCCATTTAAGAGAGCTTTTTATCACACTTACATGTAATTCCTACTCGAGTTTTATGATTGTATCCTGTATTGATAACAATATTCTATTCATATAAGTTATATGTATATGTGACTATGTTATTATATGTTCTCTACATTTTAATTTAAATTATGTCGCATATCCAAGTTTTTCTTTTTAAGGTTTGTCTGTCTTATTTTTTAATCTTATTTGTGTTGCTTACAACACAAATAAGATGTATGGCCTCTGAAGATGGATCTCATAGATTCGAAAGTACTCGGCCAGATTAAGTGAGTTATTATACTTATTCTTAACAAATATTTGACTGCATGTCGTTAAATTTCACATGAAAAGTTAAAAAAAATCTGTCATCAATAGAGTAACTTTTTAATTTTCTAATTTATTGTTTTTTCAGCATCTGCCGTCTGTTGTTTTATCTTTGAGTTCAAATTTTGTGAAGGTAGCCCCAATACAGACATTTCTAATGGGGTACTTAACCAAATCTTTTTCACCCATTGTTTTATATTTTGTTTGATATCTGTACTGTTATATGTGAAATTTTTTTGGCAATAAAGATATTATTATTATATTTGACACATACACTTACATTTTATATGTGTGTATTCTACATAAAACATCTGACTTCACCCACCACTGATTCAGAATGATTGTTTTCTTCTATGGAATAATGAATATTTTTGAAACTTTTCCAATAGTGAGGTCTCATAATTGAGCATAAAAAACTATCTGACTGAATTAAGGTTGTTTTTCCACTTTCAACTTCAATGGAGAGAAGATATTGAACACAAAATTTGTTAAATAAGTCCGTAAATTAATTTAATGTGTTATGTGTTTTTAAATTTCTGTTTTAAATTTGTCTTTTATTTGAATTCGTGGGTCTTTTCCCCATCAATACCGGAATGTGCCTGCAAATAGGAATAAATTGGTGGGAGCCCATATTCTTTAAAAATGTATAAATATAAAATGTAAATGATACTATTAGGTTATAATTTATAAAATAACATAATTAATAATACAGTATCTAAAATGAAACAAGTTTGATTGTTTGTCAGTTTTTACGTTTTCATAACAGCGCTGGACCTGTTTCGTGACTTTACTTGTCCCATTTTCCTCTTTTATTTAATTGTACTGAATTCCAATCTCTGAAGTGTAAAAAATGGGGTTTCTTGATATCAATAGCATTCTACTCATGGCTTGTCTCATGGCTCTTCTCAAATATCTTATTCATTACAATATCTAACTTATCTATTATGATGAGTCAAAATTTTACACCACCAGTTAGAGCTGTGATTGTTGGACGGCGACTGGAGTTAACAGCCCTTTAAGTAAAATTTACTTTTGAGCAAGGACTGAAAGGGAATTACCTACCTTTATTCTATTTTATTCATTATTAGGGTCAATAGCCGAAACCAACATCACACTATCTATTTTTTATGAGACTTGATTAGCTTGATTTTTGATCAGAATAAACTGTAACATTTTTTAGACAGAAGAGTACGAAGACTATACTGTAGATAGGCTGGAAAAAAAAGAAATGGAATCAAACAAGATTCATGCGAAAATGGCCTAGAACTGTATAAAAGGAGACCATAGTCTATAGAAGATGAATGCGAATTTTAGTGGCAGTTAAGTGCGAGTCTCACAAAGCTCACAAAGACTTTCTTCTTAATTGTCTTGTCTGGACCAGCTCTTTCAGGTAATTACCTTGCAGAGACTTTCATTATAAGGTGTGCCATATCTTCCCTCTCATACTATCCACTTCTCTCATGGTTTCTCTCACTCTACCTCTTTCTATCACACTCTTTCTCTCTTTTACTTTCTTTCACTCACTCCCTTCCACTTAAACCCTCAGAAGCTCAACTCTCTTCCCCAGAAAATTTAAACTCTGCTAATTTTGTTCCAAGAAAACATTTGATAACCTTTTTCGGTGACAGCTTGAAAGAGCATGAATGTTGTTCTTAAACCTGCTGAATAATATACTCACATAGTCCAACAAATTGTCAGCAATAAAGATTAGCGCTGAACACTAAGCTGGTGGATTTATATCAGAATGGATTTAAAACAGTAGTTATCTACCTGGGAATCTGTTTCTTCTCCAAGAAACATTTATCCCATTTGTCAATTGTGTAATAGCTTTTTTTATTCATCTTAAGTTTTAAGTTTTGATCTTAGTAATGAACAATTAATAGTTATAAAAATCGCGAATTGAATCAAATTTAAAAATAAACGTCAATTGAAGAGGCCACTGTTGAAAATGAATTAAAAATAATACGATAGCATACTCAAGTCAAGTGAGCAGCCTTATAATTTTGTCAAACATTGTATAAAAGTCCTTTTCTCTCTTTTTCTTCTTCTTCTTATTCTTATTCACTCTAATATATTATTCTTGTTAACTCTAATATAAATGTTGCGCCAACGTATCAGTATACGATGAGACAGAATATTTCGAAATTTCAAATTTAATTTGTCACAAGCAAAAATTCCACAATTATTTATTATAACAGTGATTCACATAATTTTCAGGTGCTATTTGGGGCTAGACAATTCGATGAAACTTGTATCAATGTTGCGAGCTTTTTTAAACGACTTCCAAAACAGAAAGAGGTTTTCAATTCGACCTGTTATTTTAGGATAGAGACCGTATCTAGTGTCAATCTATTAATTAGCTAAAAAGAGAAAAGTAACATGAGCATCGAAGCAAAAGGAATAAAACATGTGTTCTGGAATAGCCTGAGTTACAAGTATCTAAATAGATTGGGATTGCTATCTGAACCAGTCCATATATCACTGACTTAATGCCCGCTGGTAAAATTTCTGTATGCTTGTAATAAGGAGCAAAGAGCGGGAAGTTAGAGGTCTGAACAACCATGTGGTCCTCAGTACTGAGTTCATGAAGTCATTGCTTGGCAAGCCAATAAGAAATCAAATAGCGGAGCTGGAGACTTGTGTAGGCGTAGACTTGTGATACTGTAATACTCTGGATATTTTTTTAATAAAAAAAAGAAATACAGTGGAACTCCTCATATCCGGCCTCGGTTTTACCGGTCCGCGGTTTATCCGTCCACTTCTTGAAAGCGGTCATAACGTTATGTTATTCAAAAAGTGGAGAGACGATGCCTTCAAAAAAAAACAATGGACAAGAAAGTTCAGCAGAAAATGTGGACTATTTTCAAGCCTAATAATCTACAAAGCCTTATTGTGAGTACTTTTTACCTACATCTTTATTTAACATTAATTTATGTTATCTGAATTCATAATATTTCTATGTTAATTACTTGACTACTTTCTCCTATAAATAAATTTTACATTTGTTTTACAAACATTTGTATTTTTCTAAAAAATAATAAGAGATTTAAACACTACTTTTGACTACACTATTAATTACACATTATTATTAGGTATAAATTATCGTTTTTATAATAGGTTGGTTTATCTGGCCAAATCGTTATCCGGCCAGGGGCTCGGTCCCGAATTTACCATAAAAAGTTAATATTAACAACACTTATCGTTATGGAACAAGAAATCCAGGAATGCTTTTTTTCATTAAGTTTAGCACGTCTAAGGGTACAACTGGCACTTAATAGTAGAAATCTGGCAATGAACATTATTGTGTTCAGCAAAAATGTTCTAAAGTGAACCAATTTTTAAAATTTTAAGAATCAAAAGAATTTTGGAACAATATTTAAAAGTGAACTGACTTTTTAAGAAACAACTAGTTTTTTTTCAAGGAACGTCAACATTATTTTCACAATCCCTGGTGGTATTCCACCATGAAATCAGATGCCCCACTATGAACCCCATTATTCGAGCAACTAGTCCATTTCCGTTGAAAGGACGTCCGAAAACAACCCGACTGTCACCAGGCTCCTGAAGCCTATGCAAATTAGACCAAGTTCTGTGTGTTTTCGAATTCATGGCACGAAGTCTATGCCTGATGTCACCGCTGGGGGTTTGAGCGAAAAAGAATCTCATTACAACGATCTATTTCGATTTACATAAAAATGCGCAAAGATAACAGACCACCAGTCTACCTGATGGGAACCGTTGGCCTTGTCATGTCAAATAAGATTAATTTATAGCATTGCTGTCGGTTGGTCTTTGATTTCTGTCAGCGAGAATCTACTCCAGAAGTAGCAAACAGAATATTTAATAGATCTTATATCTCAATAGGCAAACAGAGAACCTATGTAAAACAGACTGAAATTGTTATATTTTCTAAGCATGTCCATTGTTTGCATATCCTGATAGCTGACAAGTTCTTCTCTCAAAGGCCTTCTTGGATTGTTAGTAGGTTTTGAATGGGAATGAGGTTGCGAAAACAGTATTTTAAAAAATCCTTAGAGAAGAAAACGTGAGGCAGGATTGCAACATTGTCCAAAATTGAAATAGGCTAATCTTATTCGCAAAGTCCCACTCAGAAGTTATGACTCAATCCTGAGTCTTTCTTTACTCGAATTCAATTGAAATTGAATTTGGTGTCGAATAAAGATCTGTCAAGATATTGGACCAAATTTGAGGTGATTTTAAGAGTATATTGATGGCTAGAATAGAATGAGAATAGCATCACAAACGTGAAAAAATGTTGTAAATGTATGCTAGAATGGAAGAATGAAATTTTGGGAAAATATCATTGAAAAACATATGATAGCCTAATAACATAGCTATCAGCAAATGTATACTGAACAAAATATGAAAATTCTGAGCAAAAAAGTGAGAGTAATTTTTCTTTAAAGAAAGAAATTTAATTAAATACGATAAAAGCCAAATGATTTATTTATTTCTTACTTGCTTCCCATGTATTGCTCCTCCTAGATTAATTTTAGCTGTCTTGAACATATAAAACTAAAATGAATGATTGAGGAAGTCTTCCTCCATACTTCTTGCCAGTTCATTGTTCCCCTAGTGGAAAAGACAGTGATACAATTACTGATGCTGATTTAAGACATGTTGAGGGGGATAAGACACTTTCCCATCGTTTCAGTGTTTGGTGTTGATATGACATAAATCTTTTGACTCAAGTGACACCTACTTAGAGTGAAATAATGGGGAGTCCTACCCCAACACAACATATTGTTTAAATCAAAGTATACTATCGCTCTCAAGAGTCTTCCGTTGCAAATACAGTGTGAGTCTCACTCCAGAATTAGTTAAGACTCCAATCATTTTTATTTATTTTCAACATTACTAGGATAATATAATGATATTCATATATCATATTTTATTTTTGATCACCCATAATCATGGTCTTCATCATCATCATCATCATTATCACCTTTAATTTATTTTTATTTTTCCAACGTATTTTTTCTAATGTATAAGACTTTTGTTTAAATATTTTCCCCCCACATACATTATAACAGTTATATGTTTGTGTTAAGAGGGCAAGCATGGGATTCTCCTTGTGCTCTCATATGTACTCATGTCAAATAAATAAATAAGTAATGGACATAAAAAGGATTCAAAGCTGTCAAATTTTCGAAATATACTCCATTCACAAGTGTCTGCAGTTGTACGAATGTAATATTCCTATGTTGAGTGCAGTCTCTATGCTGAGTGTAGCATCTGCCCTACAATAATGTATAGCTTATTATACATTAAATTTAATTCTTTATAGAAGGTTAGGTTTAATTATAGGAATTGCAAATCAGGGTTTTTACAGGGAACAATAAAAATCATAATATTATATGTATAAGACAAACTTATAATGCACAGCATCTAAATTATATCAAACTGCAGATATTTTACGGCAGGATGACAAATAAAGGAAAAAGTGAAATGTGAAACAAAAAGCAAAAAGAGACATATCTTGCTGGCGATTTTCTATTTAGATTCATCGAAATTTAATTATTCATGACTAAATTGAGAACAATTTGATGAGTGAATAAACTGTAATAAGCATTGAAAATCGAAATTTTTGACCTGTCACTAAAATCGACCATATTGAAAACATTTGACGAAAAGGTTTCGCTTTCACTTCCTGTTTGAGGATGGGTAAAAACATTTAGAGAGAAAGAACTACTTAATGAACTGATATTAATATCAATTTAATGAAAAGTCTACTATATTGTGCAACATTGTTTATCCAACTAGCCAATATGTTTTATTTTTGACTTGTTTGAGTAACAGTGTAACACAATACTTGTCTCTATTATTGTACCAAAATTTTAGATGGTAAAAACATGATTATACAAAATCCTTTTCCCATCTTATCTTTTCGAGGATCAAGTCCAATTCTTTATACTATGAAAGAAGGCAAAAGGATATAAATCCCCAATATATGAAGAGCTGTGGATGGATTGTTGGATCATCCCCAATACAAGGGCGGGACTAGTAGCAGCCAAATGATTCACAGTGGTCCATTCATAACGATTCTTTCCCAACAAACATATATATATACGCCTGGCCATGTTGTCTACATATACATATATACATGTCTGGCTGTTGCCGATGGTGAATTATGTCCAGGGTTGCTGTTTCGATGGTAGAGGGTGGGGGAGGGGAATATCTGAGACGCAAGGAATACTGAACAAGGCGTAAAGTCCAGGAAGTTTCCCCCTAACCACCCTCCCCTTCATTCTTGCCAAGATAACGGGAACATGCTTGGGAACAAGGAGGAGACAAGTAAAGAAAGATGAGTATAAGGAATAAATGGAGGAAGGACAAAGAAGAGAACTGAAGAAAGAATGGACGTTGGGAAAAGGAACTTTGAAGAGTGATGCAATGCGAGAAGGGGGTTATTGTGTAGGCCCCCAGCTTATGTAATGTTCCTTCTCTTCGAGATTTATTTCGCTCCAGGAGAGTATAAGTTTCAAGATAAATAGCCCAGTTGTGTCCAAAATTTTTATAACCACATTTACTTTGGTTTGCTCTTTTTCATCTTTAGTTTTGAGTTTTCTGCTTAGTGTATTCTGATTCGCGGTTGGTGTGCATAAAAAAAAGTATATTTTTTCAGAAAATCATAATTAAGGAGGTTGGTATGTTTTTATAGAATCAATTATTCCAAATGTCATCCAACTTACTTCTTCAGATATATTAAAAATATTGTATTTTTCTTGGGTTTCTTAGTGGATCCAAGTTACATTGAAAAAATGTGTCTAGACTCAGTCAATGACAATCCAACATTGACAGACTCCAACTAATAAGAGTAGTTCGATTATCAGAGGCTGTCATCCTATAATGTTTCGATCCCAGTCAATAGTGTTCGCCCATGTACGATATTATGAACCTGCTCTGTATTTTGTTTCAGTTTGGCTGAGATTGAGATTGACTTTAGATTGAGGTTGAGAATGAACTTTGGACTTGACACTGGACTTTGGACTCTAGTTTTTAGACTTTAGACTTTCACCTTTCACCTTGATTACCATTCCTTGAAAATTACATGGCCACAAAATTTCGTTATTCAGTTCATGAAAGACTAGATGACTTCCAATACAAGTATTGCTATCAAAAATGTTCCGTAGAAGGCGCGAAAATTGATGACTTTTAAAAATTTGAGTAAAATTTGAATAATACCCAATTAATTAATCCATTATTGAGACTAGATTGTGTAAATTCCTCCTCCCCTGAGGACCGAGGAGCGGATGCTCAAGGCAAGGCAGTTAAAGCGATCAAAGCGAGTCTGCCAGCTAGTCTCCAATATAATCCACTTTTTAAAAGAATGTTCTCGTTAATGAAGGATGGTAAATTCACAATTAACCAAATGTCAGAAACAGTAGAATAATTTGCTTTCAAATCAATCACAACTGAATACCCAATCGACATTGGTGTACTGTACTTCATTTCATCATCACAGCCTCCAACAAATGAATAGATCTGATATATTAAATGAATACACTTATTTTGTAAATCACTCTACTTTTTGATGCACACAATACCCAGGTTTCGATCAAAGACAATAATGTTATCGATGCTCATGGAGTCATCCTCAGTTGTCAATCTCAAAAATTAAAATTAATTTTATTTCCTCTTCATTTTACTTAAAAAACATCAATAACTTATTTGCCATTATCAAGCTTCACAATATCTCTCAAATTTCAGTTAAGATTCAACATCAATGAACCCCATACTTCATGGATGCAACTGTCACGTGCATGCGCATTATTTACCCCAATAATTCTCCCATCTTCTCTGTTTAGCTCCCAAACATTGTGTTACATGTTCGTTTGCCTGGCTTCGTCCGCCCCGAGGAAACTATATCTCTGCTTCTGTACCAGGTTTACACTTGAGAAGGGAGTCTTATCTTCAGCAACCACAAATGTTCTCAAATGCAATGTTGCCCTCCTTATATTACTGCTTCTGGCTGCATCTTCTCGGGAGACTGATTGCTTCTGAACACACCCCTAGCTTCTTATTCCTTGTCTCTTCAACTATCTCTTTTTCTCTCATATTTTACTTATTTTTCCTCCCCTTTCTCTTCCTTGTCTCTTTCCCCTCTCTTACACTATCTTTCTAATTTTCTCTCATATTTCCTCCCTTTCTCCCTCTTATCCCGTTTCCTCTCATATCCTTTTTAACTCTCTGTTTCTTTCTCTCACTCTCTCTATGAGGTTTAGGAGTAAGAAAAAACTCCTGTAGTTTTTAACCTAGATCAAATAGAATTGATTCATTTTCTCACTTTTCCTTCCTTTTATCCTTTTTCTCTCTCCTATTCCCGATTCCTCTCTCTTCCTGACACTACCATTCTCTCCTTTTCACCACCTTTCTCTCCTTTTTTCCTGACATTACCTCTCATGCTCTCTATTTCTCTCACTCTCTGTCACTTCCTTTCTTTTTTTCACGTTTCTTCTCTCTATTCTACCTTTTTCTTAATTTTTGTTCCCCTCTTACTCCTTCACAAATGTGACATATTCTAATTGAAAATATCACATGTGTGCTATATCTATGTCTCCATCTGCTATTTTATATTAATTTTTTCTCTCTCCCTTTCTCCCAATTCCTTCTTCTATCTCCCTCACTTCTCTTCTCTATCTTTTTCTTGTTTCCTTTCTCTTTCTCTTATCACTATAATTCCTGGATATTTTTTTTCAAACTTTGTATTATATGTTTTTCTTGGTTGGAAATAAAATTCATTATTCATTATTCTCTTAGTTGGTTTCTTTCATATCTGACTCTTTTCCATTCTTCCTCTTTCTTTTTCACTCTTCTCCCTCTTTTCTGTCCTTTTTTTCCTCTCTCTTTCTCTCCCTTCACCACCCCTTTCTCCTTCTTATTATATTATATTGCTCTATTTCTCTCATATCAGTCTCTCTTCAGGATTGCTATTCGCTGAGACGTCACATAAGTAGGGGTTTGTGTACAGTTGTTAGTATTCTCCATCTTCCCATCTGACATTCCCACAACATTCCTTTGGTTGTCGTACAGTATTTGTCATCGTGTGGTTTGGAAACTCGTCAGATGGGATCCGTCTGTTGTTAATGACATACTGTGGAAGAATTTATTGCTTTTGGCATTAATAAGGGAGCTAAACCCTAGTTTCAATAGTCTTACTACACTTGGTTAAGTTTAATCTGAGTTGCTAAGGGGACATTGATGAAAAATAAATGATGATGATAAGACTTTTTATTTTTATTGTCACAAGCTCATTTATTATGGAAACCTAGATACTATGGCTTTGGCAGTTACACCATACTCATTATCAATCAAACTCTATGTTTGATTAATGTAGTGTTATGTAAGATATAGTGTGTCATGTGGATTGAAGGTTATGTTATTTGATATTTGGTAAATTGACTAAATTGACCACTGACGAGGATATGGCGACCGAATGTCTCCCGGGATAAGGAGATCCTCTCTACCAAGTGCCAGCGGCCTCCTTGGAGGGCCGATGAGTGGGTAGAGATTAGGGCACTCTCTTGTCCTTGAGATGGGAAACTGTCTCTTAAGGCGGATGAGCCACTAAATGGTCAACGGCATAGAATGGAGAAGGCAACGGGAAACCACTCCATTAAAGGTCTATGGACATCCCAAGAATCAGCAGCACACCATGGAAAGGTCTTTTGTGAAAGGCGGAGAATAGAATGGAATGGCGAGCTGCTGCAAACCAACCCCAGGGTTGACTGCTAAAGAGAGAGAGATGTAAGACAATAGATTGTCGATGTACTGAAACAATTATGGTTCATAATGAATAATAAGACGAAATTGTCACAACATTTATAAAAAATAAAGTACAGAGAAGAAAATATTGAGAAACTAGTTTCGGTTGTTATACCATTAACAATCTCAAACTAAAACTAAAGGACAGAGAAGCTTATATACTGAACATGGAATGATACTATTGGCTAAGCGAGAATTTTAAACGAATTTTAAAATATTTTTCAATAAATGTGGTTGTGACAATTGTGTCTTATTATTCATTATGGATACCTTCCACAATATCGCCTTCGCCACTACAAAGAAAATTATGGTTCAAGAAGTAATTGTAGCTATGAATAAAAAATTGAGGTTACAATATTATAAAATATATGAATTGAAGATATTACATCGAGTGTGCTATATTATCTTCATCTCCTTTATTATATTTTTTTTGTTTTCCAGGTGAGCCTCACATTCCAATTATAATTCGATAAGATATCGGTTGAACGGTGAGTAATAACTTATGAATAAATTGGTCACTAGCTTTAGCCCATTAGTTTCATCTTTATATGGATTATTATTTGAAATTCACCCCAGTGTTCCACACATACTTAGAAATGGAACAAACACAAATAAACAATAATCTACATTATCAGAGTAGCCAAGTGATATTAGTCATCTACAGACTATTGCACTATTTACTTTGCCAAAGTTGAATTGCCAAAAAATAGTATCAAGGAACACAGTATTTCATCCCATTTCCGATTAAATTTACATGCTTTATTATTGAGCTTTTTCACGATTCTGAAAGCAAAACAGAGTCATTTCCATGGAATGGAAGTATTTCCATCTTAATTTACATACTTTATATTGTAATTTGAATAGTTAGACTGGGGCATGTCCATGGAAGCCAAAACAGAAAACAGATATCTCCCTCCCACTCACTCACTCACTCACTCTCTCTCTCTCTCTCTTTATTTCTATAACTCATTCTTTCTCTTTCTCGCCATTTCTCTCTTTTTCTACTAATAAATCACTCTTAGCTATTTGTAGTAATTCGGAGAAAGATCTAAGACCCAAGTGAAGGTGAGGGGAGGTATTTTTATCAGGCATAAGAATACCGAAAGACATAAACCAAAGTTTCGTCTCCAGATACTATCTTGTTGCTCACTAGAATGCATTATAAAGTCATCAATCAGCAAAGTAAATGGTGAAGGAGTAAACATTCCGTGAGTAATACAACGCGTCTTATGTATTTTCCCTCGAAATAAATGAAAAAGTTTGAAAGTGGCCCGAGAGCCATACATCACCATGGTCATAACGTATGGACGAGTATATCTACAGAGAACCATAAATTGTGAACTTTGTTCGGTGCCTTACCAATTTCTTCCTTTCTCTACTCGGGACAGTTTTTCCTTTATTTCTTCAAGTTTTTGGAGTCTGTTTCTGTGTTCTTTTTCTTTAGCTTTTGACATTCGCTGGCTAAGTCGTGAATAATTCATAGCGGGAACCGATAAAACTAATGAAACGAAAACAGTGACTGATGATCGCGCATAATTGTAGAAAATGGTGGGAATCTTGTAGTAGTTCAAATCCTTAATGATGATAGTCAAGTTCAACATTTCGTTAGGATAGTCTCCATAATATTTCATTTTCATTTCATTTTCCATCATCCATTGACCACCTATAAAAGGGGCATGCGGATTCGTCAAAATTATTATTCACGTATTTAAAAAATAAAAAACAATTAAAAAGATAATAACAATAATAGACATAACGTATTGATGAATACGGTGAACAACCGTAATCCGTATACACTAATATGATCGGTGGTCATAATGAGCACCAAATTCCTCAGTTGAGTACGCACATATATCTATTATCTATATTACCTTTAATATTGATTTCCTGTCATTGACTATATAATAATTACAATATAAACGCCATCGATTATTTGCTATACGAAAGATCTAGCCTCTTGTCTTCTTCCACATGAAGAATTCCAATTCAGAATTCAATACTATATCATAATTTCTCCAGTCTTAAAAACTTGGAGGTGTGAGCTACAGAATTCAAAGTCACTCGCATATCAACGTATTGTTCGGGACTCCTTAGCCTTTGATTGATTAGGGGAGATTAACCTTCTTAATAAATGTTTGACGATTGAGCTCGCGGCCATGAAAATTTTATACTTTTTTGGGAAAAATTGTACTTATCTATAGACTTAGCAGATTCTCCTTATCTATTTCTCCACTTAATCCAAACTAGATTTTTACAATTTGGTTCAGACAGTATGCTTGAAATAATGTGATAAATTAGAAAAAAATTCCCGGTGATTCAGAACCAACCTAAAACTTTAGCCATTGCAATCGCCGCAATTAAATTTGTAAACTCCACTTTTATCTCAGATATCAATATTGTATCTTTACTTCACTTGAACAAACTCTTTAGAATAGGTTTTGTTTGAAAAGCTACATCAAAATCGGTGTATTTTAATTCTATCGTACCAATGAATACAGATACTATCTGTATCAGATAATACAGATAGTATCTGTATTCATTGATCGTACTGCCTGCGTGGGTCACATCGGTAGGAGTTTCAAACATAGAATAAATGAACATATTAGAGATTGGGAAAACAAAAAGGAGAGCCAAATTTTGCAGAGAGTTTCAATACTAATGAACACAAGTTCAAGGCCGAAGAAAATGTTGATTTTCCGCATTTGATTGGCAAAGGCAGACAATTGAACATTTTAGAAGCTTTAGAGATAACTAGGTCGGTAAAAAACGATTCCAATACTAGTTTAAACGATCAAATTCATTTCAACTAATTCAATACAACTAACTTGGTTTCATCATAACTCTGGCCTTTATTTTAATAACGGAACTTTCGTGTTTTTCTCGGTTAACCTTGACTGCATTTCAGTGAGTTTCAATTTTTTAAATTCCAGCCTATTAGTGTTTTGTTCTTGTTTGTTTATTTTCTATGTGCTTACGCTTTTTGGTTCTTGATTTTAACACTTATTTTCGCTTGTTGCTCCTCACATTAGTGGGCGTAACTTGTTATGACCTACAGCCAATCACAGACCTTCAATGAAGGCCAGCCTATCAGAGGCACTTTCTCCCTCAGTCAATAGTATTATTCTATGTTTAGTGGAAGGTGCGTGTGTATATTAATTTACTCTGTACTTTAGTTTTAGTTTGTTTGAGATTGATAATGTTGTAACAACTGTCACGATGCACTAGAGGTACTAGGCATTTGTAGATGTTGGTGAGGGAAAAGAGAAAATTTGTGACAAAAAATATAAAATCCTTTGATAATTTTTTCATTTATTTTTGCAAGAAATATAATTAGATAGTAAGTTATTAAGAGCATGAGACTTAGGGTGCTTGCATGGCAAATAAGGATTTATGAAAATTTCTTACAGTGATAGAACAGGTGATCGGCTTCTCAAATGCTGCTGAACGAATGTATATAGGCCTATCTCAGGTCACACTTTGAATTCGTTGTTTTTTTTTTAAAGCGCGCACAAATTACCTTGGGCCCAGGTAAATAAAAATTTTCACTACTCACAGTCGGGTGCGTGACGATGAAAATTGTCCTGGCAGGACACCCTCCTAGGTAGGCGACGGCAGTCGGCAGCAGGTCATAGATTTTTAAATGGTCCTTTTGATAATAGAATGTATTCCGGCCTAATATGGATTCTACTTTAAACTATTTTATTTTTTTTAATTTTTCAGGTGCTATAATATGAATCTTAACTTCCTGATACTTTTTTACAATTAAAACGATTAACACATTCAACATTCAGACGTGTACATGTCCCTAACGGCCAGCTTCTCTCTAGTCCTTTTTTTTCAGTATTCATACACCGATCACAATAACAATTTTTATCAATCGGGTTTTTTGATTGGCCGATTTATTAAATAATAATTTACGTCATAGTGACGTTGCAAGGAAAAGAAAAATAGTCCACTTGAAACGTAGTTCAAGTGGCTGCAGAATTACTTACAGTTTATTATTTATTGCATTCAATAATCTACAAAATGATTCCTTTTTTTTTATTTAACAAAGTTTGAATAACAATTCGTCGGGAAAAAACAGCTGACAACTGTCAAAATGCAAATGCTTGCTAGATTGGATGGGTATTACGTTGGCATTGGCAGGCAAGGAGAAGATTATTATAAATATTTCTGTCATGAACCAGATTTGAGGTTATGTTATATGATTGTAAACAAAACGGCTCGAAGCTTCCTAGCAGCCCAAAATATACATTAAAAACAATGAACAACAATAAGATTTAAGATTTAAATTTCTTCCTGGTGACTCTTCAAGAGTATAGGAAATCGTCAAAGAATGAAAAAAAAGAAAATCACACACACATGTATTATATGAAACATTTACACGATCAACATTCTGTTATATTTTCATACATAAATTCTTGCACACTGTAGTAGACACCATCTGTTAAATATTCTTTCAATTTTTTCTTAAAAATATCCATGTTCTTAATCTCATAAAAGTGAGTGGTAGGTAACACATAATGAGGTAAGTCAGTGCCATACTCAATTTCAAAAAGAGCCTGATTGCCAAATTTACAATAAGAACTTATGGTGTATTTGACGAGAAATATTCTAAATTGGGCCTAAATACGCCGTTTCGTCACACAACCGAAACTAGTATCTCACGGTTTTCAACAAATGTGGTTGTGACTACATCAAGTCTAATTATTCATTATTAAAATATAATTCAGTAATGATTCCTTCATCTATTCAATTTATTTTTCTTTAAAATTATTTATGGTTTTATCATATTAAGAATAAATTGATTTAGCTGTTAATTTAGCTTTTAATTTTTATCAATAAGATATTTCTAGGGATTATCTAAGTAGGCTTAAAACCGAAGCAGATAACTCGATTTCCTACAGTTTTTTTTCAATTTCCAATTTCTACCAATAAAATATCGAATATAAACAAGAAGTTCCGATTTTTATTGATTTACAACAATACGTGGTGTCTTGGGATTTTTTATGTCTCCAACTACCGATTCAGTTCAAGTTAAAACCACAGATAGCCGTAGTCACAAATAGCCCTTTATATGTAAAAAAGAGCAATATTAACCAAAATTTTGACGTACATAATTATAATACAAGAAGCCGAGGAGATTACCACTTGTTGAGTCACAATAGTAGCTTATTCAAACAAAAACCTAGTCATATTGGCAGGAAACTCTACTACAAGCTACCGCAGTTTTTAATTAATATTTAAAAAACAACTGAAAAAATATTTAGTTGATAAAACTTTTTATAGTGTACAAGAGTTCCTTCCACATCAAAATTAAGCCTCACCTCAACTAATTGATATAGTAATAAATTATGGTAACTAGTTTATAAGATTGCATAATATTGTTAATCTGACTTGTCTTATACTCCTTAACTGGAGTCTCCAAGGCGTAACCTACAAAAAAGTCCATAGAATGTGACGTATAAACTCCACTTCTCTCTAATTTAGTCTTGTTATGGAAATAATTCCCTCCGGTCTTTACTACACAATACCAGCTATATCTTTTCTAAGAACTAATATTGCTGTAAACACAGTCTTGTTATAGAAAGAATTCCCCCCGGTCTTTACTACTTACCAACTTTATCTTTTCTAACGAATTTTCTATTCGAATTTCTCTATTATTTGATCAGAATGAAAGTACTATACAGTTGATTCGTTGCATTACAATATCTCTTTTATGTCGTCTCCACTCTCCACCATTATTCTCACAGCAGTCCAGGTTCAGACTTCGTATACTTGTGATGAGCTGCATGTCACAGGTGTTATTGCATCACTATCTCACAATCAATTGAACGTAGCCGTTATTTGCCGTTAATGTCACAAGTAGTCACGAGTCATTAGTTTGAAGAATATAGGCGGGCGGTCACTTGGCGGCGTCTGACTGCGTCCTTCTTCTTCTTCTTTTTCACTTTTTTCTTCTTATTCTTTTTCTTCTTCTCTAACCGCTTCATTGTACATGTCCTTTGTAACTAGCCCTGGATAGTCTACTTAATTATTTTCACCATTGATCAACCCTCAACTGGTTGCGTTTTTGCTATTTGATTTGCGTCAAAGAAAGAGGGAAGGAAATGGAAGAGAAAGGAGAAGAGAGAAGAGAAAGAAAATGAAATGATGAAATAGAAGAAAGTCGTGAATAGAAGGAAGAGGGAATGATAGATAAGAAAAAGAAAATAAAGAAATAGTAGGAAAATAGGAGAGATGAAATGAGAGAATAGAAGAAAGGGGGAAAGGGTCAGTAAGAAAGGGGAAGAGTAAAAAAAAGAAAGGAGGAATTGTAAGTTAAATTAATTATTAATATAAAAAAATTATTTATTAATAAAATTCATTAAATTTTAATATTTAATATTAATAATATTAAAATTTATTAATAATTCGTAAATGTTTATTAATATTAATATTTATATTTATTATTATAATTATATTAATTATAAGTTTCAGCTTCCAACCCGGCCTGTATCTGAATCATATAAGCCTCTATAGGCCTAATAAGATTTTCATGAATTTTGTTATAGCCTTCTAAAGTTTTTTTATAAATTTATAGGGCTATCTATTTATTTTATTCATTTATCTGTTTCCTCCTTTTTAAACGTCAATATCTAATTTCCATTCAATTTTTATAAATCACATTCAGAAAACTTATACAAAAATACTACAGAACCAAGTAGAAAATATCTTAAATAACATGGATAGCTACATTACTTTTCACCTCAGAAAGAGAAAATCCCAGTGGATCTACAGTTTAATGAATAGAGATTGTTTATAAATAGCATATATGGAAACTATAATGTAGGCTATGGTAGCAGGCTCATAAACCGGGGTCTAGTATGAAGGGTTTATTGCTTGAAAAATACTGAACTCTTTCACTTCGTACGATAATCTAAATCTACACATTTGAAGAATGAAAGTAGTACCCTGCAGATAACATAGTTCAGTTTTACTCAACATCCTCTTTGAAGGACGATTTATATCGCCATATTCATTCCAATGAATGAATTCTGTAATTTTTAGTCAATGAATCATGTATTTTCAGTAGAAAAGATTTAAATAAATTCGAGCCGGCATGAATTCATCCATCCAATAATGAATGAATTAGCGTATATTGTAATGTAATCGACATGGAGGGAGCAATCCACACAAAGTCGATTTTTTAGAGAAAGAGATTTGATGAATCGTCGAAGCAGAGAGGATGCTGAGAATTTATGGACTGATCAGATAAAAACATCAAGTGAGGGAATAACAGTTGACAAAAGATTTATCAATCAGTTTCGCACATGGCCGTTCTCAGGTTAGCACCGCCATTGGTGCAACCAGTAACCAAAAACACGGACGATATTTCAAAATCTCGCAGGTAAGTTATGAGGCGCTTGGCGAGTGACAAAATAAAATTGTTTCTAGACCCCGTTCGGGACTATAAATTTTCGAGTGGGTCAAAAATTTATTACGACGCGCTATTGAAGCGAGGGGCAGGCCATCGTGCACGGGTACCCCCTCTTTGTATTTACATTTTTCTATTATTTGCCCCACAGAGTTGCGATTCTCGATCCCGACCTGATTTTTCCAGATGATTTCAAACGGATCAACCCGAATCACCGACCGTGAAATGCGTAATATATGCCTGTATATATAAATGCTGTATGTAGGTACCTGTTCGAGCATGAAAAATCCCTTCTATTTATTTTCCAGCAGATGTGAATTGTATTGAATGATAAATGATACGCTCGACTATGTTTTCAATCATTTTACGTTTTTCCGCGTGAGCTGCGATACACATTCAACTATAGTAAACATATTAGTATTATATGGGAAAAATATGTTTGCTATAGTGAAATACATTCAACTATAGTAAACATTGTTTGTATACATTTTTGATCTTGGACATTTTATTTCCATGATTATACGTTTTTGGAAAAAGTTGGTGCAAACTAGCAACAAGAAATAAGTTACTACACACAATGTATACCTGCACACTGTACCTATTCCTAGTTTATATATAATTTACTGAAACACTACTTTGCTTCAATATTATATGATGAATACAATAGCATTCAATGGTTTTCAATGGAATTCATACTCTAAAATAGATTCAATATGATATACTTACAAAGAGCTTACTTATAATTACAAAGAGCTGTAATTTACAAAGGTAATAGTATCTTGCTCTACTAAAATCAGCTAAGATTTTTAATATTACTGTATTAACTTTTTATCTTCTATTTTATTCGCGATTTTGTAGCCTTATTATTTAACCATCTCAATTGAAATTGTTAGCTATTCCCTATTCCTTACAATCTTTTTTTTTTAAATGAAGCCCACATTGGTAAGAGACCTGTGCGTGGGTAGTGAGTAGGATGATGGTGATTTATGAATTGGACCTACAGTTGGATCTATTTGGAATCGGGATCTATTTGGAATCGTCATTGACCTCTATCTTTCTTCCCTATTTTTTCTATTCTATTACTGTCTGACTTGAATTTTTTTTAAATTTGAATCTGAATTTGAATTTGACTTCCGATTTATAACTTTTTTCATTTTTATATTTTTCAAATTTCTTCAATCTTTTAATCCTCATGAAGTTTACCGACCTTCGAATGAATTTTATACAAGTTTCACTGCTTTTAAATTTGCCTACTCGTTTGGGTTTCCCAATGGTTCGAGGTGTGAAAGTTATTTCTACTTTCACAATTTTATGATAATGATCATTTACTTGAAGATTATCAACCTGTTTGGTCGTTAAATGTCATTTCCAACTTTGTTCATCTGACAAGAATTAGTTTTATTGGTTTCGAAGGTTTTAATCTTATCGTATCATATGAACTGTCTTATTATCGTCATATGTACTACTATAATACAATACCTGTAATGTCATAAAGCAATGTAATGCACTGCAATGAAATGCCTGTTCTACAGGATGTCCAACCTTGATCCTTATCCAACAAGAATCTACTATTCCTCACTCACCTGCAGCTCGTGCGTAATGCTTTTCTCTCGTGTAATAAAGAGCTCTTTGTTAGTTACTTTACGCACTAGTTACACAATTAACTCGTATTTAATCTTATTGTATAATATGCACTGCTGTCTTATTATCGTCATATGCACTCATATACAATACAGGTAATGCCATGTAATTAAATGCCTGTTCGAAAGGTGTTCAACCTTGATCCTTTTCCAACAAGAGTGTTCTATTTCGCACTCGCCTGCAGCTCATGCGTAATACATTTCTCTCGTGTAACAAAAAGCTACTTTACGCACTAGTTACACTCAACTATGTCTCAACCAAACAGGTTTTATAACTTTTGTATTTCCTAAGATATTTTTACTTTTATTATTATATAAAAGTGGAAATAATAATAAAGTGGAATAATAAGTAAAACGTAAAAATTAAAATAAATAGAATAATGATAAAATAGAGTAAAATAAAGTGGAATAATAAAAAGTAAAATAATATTAATTATAAAGTGGAAATAAAATTCGGATTTTTTTCGATGATCAAATGTTTGTAAATAAAACCTTTGAAGTACACATTGCACACCATTCACGTAACCAAATCATTAGTCTAATCTAATGTTTACAATTTTTTATTCGCCATTCGAAAAATATTTATTTTAATCATCTCATGATTCATCTTCTAGTTTGTTAACGTTTCCATTTTCGACTCATCCTCATATATCACACTTCTGGAGTCCAACATGTATCTTAAATTATAGGCCTACTCTTTGAGCAGATTGGCATTCTTCAGCCACTCTCTTGCAGGCCTTGTGAACTCAGCGGTCCGAGATCTTTTAAGACCCATTTGGGACCAATAATCTACTAGAGACCCCAATGTAGCTCGATTGGACGATTTATCTAGTCGAAGGTTGTAAACGATTGGCAAAAATTCCTCCCCAGTGATCCTTACAAGTGCGCGCTTGTCCAAGACGTATTGACTGGTCAAAGTGATTTGGAAATATTGTATCGAATTGCAATAATTGCTATTTAGACAGAATTATTCTTTCCACTTAAAATTTTGTATAAGAGTAGTCAAGAACGTCAAGAACACGATTTTTGTGAATTTTGTAATCTGCTTTCAACTTGAGATTTACATATTATCTTTTCTTAGAAATAGTGATGTAGCATTACAGATATTCATAATGAATTAGATTCTAAAGAATTCCATGAGGAATGAGATTCAGTGTTCTCATAAAAATTTTCACAAGATAATCTATTAATAATGTCCTTTTAACGCTATAAATCGTGCTGGAGACCTCATTTGATGCAATTCATTGACATATATTCAAATAACTTGTGCAAATTGATATCTGGGATGAATGTGGAATTTACAAGCTAAAATTGAAATTGAAATTGAAATTTATTGCCAAAAATTTCTCACAACAATCTTAGAAAAAGTACAATACAGTAGCAATGTAGAGTACATATATACAAAACTCCTACATACACTAAATTGTATTACAAAGAAAATTTCTGGCACTGCCAACAAAAGCTTAGCTTGAGTGTTGGCAGTGAGTTGCAGAAAAGAAAAAGGAACAATTTTAAAATAAATACAATCAGAAAAAGTGGTAAAAACAAAACTAATGCAGAGATTGTTATACAGTATAAGAGAGAAACTTCAGAAATGAGAGAAACTTCGAATGTGTGATTAATGAACATAATATTAGGCTTGTAAAATTTAAAATGGGGTTCCAACTTTGTCAAACACCTGATTAAAAGACGAAGAAAATAATGAATTTCTGTATTTCAATGGAAGATGCTACTATCAAACATTTTAGAAGCTTTGGAAATTACTAAAATGATAAAGAACAATAATTCTGATGGTTGTTTTGTGATCAAATTTATTTCAACCAATTTATCACGACAGAATTTGCTTGTGGAATTTTGAATATTTAATTTTTTTAGAACACTATCATATTCTGCTCGCTTCACTGAGTTCATAATAGCTTGAATTTCTCTCCCAGCATGAATGATTTTACCCTGCGTTATATGTACTGGGTAACTATTGAAGTTTCGACATATCTACTAATTCTCTTGGAATGATGTTCAGGAACTGATCAAGTTCTCAACTGTGGTTCTGGAAATGCTGGTTGGATGAAATGCTGTGATAACTAACTACAGAATTCATGAGCCAAAAAATAGTTGCTATCAATCATAATGATTTGCTTGCTATTCAAAAACAAATGATAGAAAAGGATGCTCATGCCAAAACTTGTAAAATGTTTTCACGCTCAGTTACTCACTATGCGACAAATGAATCGCATTGTACCATTGCTCAAACTGCATTCAGTATTCTGTTAGTGGCTGGGAAGACAGAATACAGTATAGAACAATAGGCGTCAAGCCAACTTAGAAATAAAATAAATAATGTCAATTCCAACTGCAATTCTTCCCTGACATGAATTACTGTGTCACTAAAATAAAATGAGTCTTAATGGTCTCCAGCACCACATACGACATTGATAATAATGTTAGTACAATAAGGGCAGCTCTAATTTATTATAAGAATGGGAGATTTTTCAACCAAAAATAATCATAGGATTAATTACCACTTTAACTATATTATTAAGAGTATATATTCTGTATTCTTGAGTACTGTAGTCTCAAATTGTATAGGAAACAAAGGGAAAAATAATCAGTTCTTGAATTCATTGAATGTATTACCACATCATCCCTTGTACTCTCTCGTCAATTTTTAACGGGGATACATCACTGTTTTTTTTCTTACAAACTGGTTCAATGACGCAGATATAGAAATATCTTCAAACCCAATTTGTTCACAATACCAAACCTAATTGGGTATCCCAAAATTCATTTAAGTCAGTGTAATGGAATGAGATTAATTGGTTGATTGCCTTCATTGAAAGAGCGGAGTCCTCTCTTCTACTCAACCCAAAACATGAAGCATGGAGAATGAAAGAAATTGCAGACAAGCGAAGCGAAAGAAAAAAGAAAACATTTTGAAAAGAGACTAGTTGAAAATAAGTTGTCTGCTGAAAAATTATGATATGCACAGCAAGTTAAAGTGAGAATAGTATCGAGAGTTTGGTTGTCGTGATTGAGAGAATGCTATCTTGCATCTGAGTTCCGCCCGCAGTTGGCTAAAACTACTCTACATGTTACAACGGCAGAGTTGTCGCTGCTCGGGATTTCGCTATATAACGCCTCTCGACAAACAGCAAAACCGATGCATGCAAACCCCTCTTCACCCTCTCAGAACCACTCTTTACCCTCCCAGAACCTCTCTCTACCATCCCCACCCTCTGGAGCCCCCCGAGGCACTT
Organism: Conomelus anceps; assembly: GCA_948455865.1. NCBI lineage: Eukaryota > Metazoa > Arthropoda > Insecta > Hemiptera > Delphacidae > Conomelus > Conomelus anceps. The sequence continues at coordinate 25,560,428 of OX418225.1, read as the reverse complement.
CACCCCTCTCCTGAAACTCTGAGTTAACCTCCCATCACCCACACATCGGAACACGGGCGCTTTTCGGGTTGTGATAAATCAGGGGTAACCACATTGCGCGATGCTAAATCATCAGGGCTTGTAGCAGGAGTGAAAAAGGGTGCCAGACTCAGCGTGTATACTGTATTTCGGTAGGTTTCGGGGTTTGTGAAGGCGGGAAGGGGGGGTATGGAGTGAGAGGGGGTTCCACGGCGTGAAATGAATCCAATTAATCTCTGTCAACCCCCCTTACACCCCTAAAGTTCTCCACTCTGACTCTTTCCTCCCCCCTCATCACCCAGTGCTCCATCACTACTACCCTCTCAGCTCTTCTGCATCCCTAATACACTCGGCGCTAACCTGACGCACCTTTAGGGAGAATATTACTCATTCCCTGTTACTACGTCAATTTAATCACAATAAATATTCACCTGCCTACCTTCAGTCTCAGCGCTCCTGCCCAAGTTATTAGGAACTTTCGTTTAATAAATGTTTTATGAAGGTAGATTAGTTTTTTGACGAGACGTTGATTGATTGTGGGCGCCATGCTAAGGGTTCATTCATGGGAAAATGCTTCATTAAAAAAATAAAAAGAAGTTGAATTTATCAACTTTTTTGGTGTGGAAACAAATCACATACAAAATAGGTTTAACAGTGCCTAGTGAGGTCAGGATAGCTATTGACTTGTCTGTCTACTGAACTTCCAGCTTATTAAACATTACTTGAGCGTCAATCAGAGACCACATTTAGCGGGTTTACATACTAACAAGCCAACGAGACATAATGATCTCCACAAAAGACTTCCAGCTTATTAAACATCACTTGATCGTCAAGTAGAGACTACATTTAGCAGGTTTAAATACTAACAAGGCAACGAGTCATAAAAATCAACGAGCTAACAAGCCAGCAATATTTTTAAAAGTCTATAAAAATGTTATTGATTTAAGAGTATTATTTAAAATATCGGAATTGAAAGGTAAAACATACTATTTCAAGCGGGATCTGAACCAATCGTTAATAATTGTTGGTTGTAATGTTACAAAATTGAGACTAATAATTCTAAATTTTAATCGTTTATTAAAAAATTGCTGCTCAAGTATCGAATAATCGATAATAAAACATCGATATATTGTATATATCGATTATACAATGAGGTTGGAATTTATATAAAACTTAATAATTATGAATAGAAACTTGAAAATATTTAAAATGCTTTTATTATGTATAAATTTAGTTGTTCTGAATACTTTTATAATTTAAAATTATTATATAAATCTTGTAGTGATGTAGATTTTGTCAAGTTGTGTTACAAGCATTGAAGTAGTCTTGAAAATGTTGTCTAGGTTGTGCATAGAGAGAGATAGAAAATAAAATAGAGCACGAACTGGATATAACCTAAGTTAGTCGAGAGTTTTAAGTCAGGAGTCTCAAGTCTCGTTAGGTCTCATTTTTAATAATTTTTTATAACTTTTGATATCATAATGTTTTAAATTTATTAAATAATATTTTCAAATCTTTTAATTAAAAATTGAGTGTTAAAAATACATTGACTTCCTTTGCGAGAAGCTGTTGAAAATTGAAGGGAAGTACCTAAATTTAAGTTGCATATTATTAGTAATTTTTTCATGTTAGAATGTGTTAATTTGAGTTTTTTTTGTAAAATATGAATAAATAATATTGCAATTGACAATTGATAATTGTAATTGACAAAATTAGACTATTTCATTCAAGATTGTCTGCAATAATTCAAAACTTCCACACATCCCCGAAAAATTAGGAAAAGAGAAATCAATCCAAAGGCGCATGGTTGCATAGTTTATAGCAAGGTTATGATTGAATGTAGTTAACGCAAAATTATTTTATCGTAGTAGAACTCTACATCCTTAAGAAACTTATGTTATGTTATGTTATGTTTGAAGGGACGGATTCAAAGATCCAGAAGATTCAAAGATCCTCACACGTCAACCGAAGCTTATTGTGTGTCCCTAGTACGTTAGTTAGGCAAACCAATACCTGTGCCCTTTACAAGATCCAGGAGTTTCTTCCCTATGCTAACGTCCCATTTATCACCTGGTTGCTTAAAGCCAAACAGAGCCATTCTCCTTGCCCCGAGTCTCTCGCAATCCAGTATGATATGCTTGGCAGTCTCTTCAGACTGATTGCAAAGCCTACACATCTGATTTTCATTTCTGAGTCCGATTGTGTGGAGATGTTTCCTGAAGTGACCATGTCCAGTTATCAGAGCAATTAGCTGCTTAACCTGACCTCTACCCAGCCTCACCAGCCAGTTGGTGAAGTAGGAGCTTGTGTCTGCTAGCAGCCTTTTGCCAAGTGCTTGGCCTGAGTGACCTTGCCATTGCTGGTGATGTAAGTCCCTGGACCATTTGTTTATTGTGTGGAAGGCAGTAGTTTTGCTTATGCCACAGCTTGGCTCTGGGCCAAAGAATGACCTACTAGAACCTTGCTTAGCAAGCCCATCTGCACACTCGTTGCCACCTATGCCTACATGGCCAGGTACCCAACCAAGATGCACAGAGTTGTGTGTTGCGAGCTTGCTGAGTGTTTTGTGACACTCCCACACCAATTTTGACTTGATTTCATTAGAGTCAAGAGCCTTGAGGGCTGCCTGACAATCTGACAAGATTACTATATGCTTGTCACAATAGCGTCTGGCAATGCCTATATTGGCACAAGCCATGATGCCCCAAATTTCTGCTTGAAAGATAGTACAGTATTGTCCCAGACTTGCACAGATTTCTGTTCTGGGTGATTCACTGTACACCCCATAGCCAGATTTCCCTTCAATAAGAGAGCCGTGTGTACCAGACAAGGCTACCTCTCCTGATATAGGGCCCTTCCTCAGACCTCCACTCCTCTCTAGAGCAGAATTTAACAGAAAAAGGTTTAGTGAAAACCATCTCCATACTCATGTTATCTGAAGTCATTTCAAGCACAGGGCTATGAGCAACAGCTTTGGTGATTGTGCAATGGCCTGTTCCAGACAGGCCTTCCCTCCATTGGCCTGTGACTTTCAATCGATAGGCTGATTTTCGTGCTTCTGCCTTGATAAAAATATCCAAGGGCAGCAAGCCAAGAGCAACTTCAAGAGTTGCTGATGGGCTGCTCCTGAAAGCTCCAGTGACTAGGAGTGTGCCCATCCTTTGTAAACTTGTGAGTTTGGCTGTAGCTGTAATCTGGTTCACCTTTGTCCACCAGACTAGTGATCCATATGTGACTTGAGGCCTTATTACTGCCTTGTACAGCCACAGCGCTATGTGAGGCTTGATCCCCCACATGGAGCCTGCAAATCTCCTGGACGTCATAAGCGCCCATTTTGCTTTGTGCAGTATATTATTCAAATGATTGTTCCAAGTCAGCTTGGAGTCGATAGTCAGCCCTAGGTATTTGACTATACCTGATACTTTGAGCTGTGTTGGTCCAAGTTTCAACCGGGAGAGAGACTCCAGGTTCTTTTTCCTTGTAAATGGAACAACTACAGTCTTTGAGGGATTTATACTTAGTCCCTCTCCAAGACACCAGTCATTAACAAATTGAAGGTTGACGTTCATGACATCAGCAACAATATTTGTGAACCTTCCCTGTACCATGAGGACTATGTCATCTGCATAGCCCTGGACAAAGACACCTCTACTAGTGAGTTCACAGAGGAGACCATCCACCACAAGGTTCCACAGAAGAGGAGAAAGCACACCTCCCTGCGGACAACCTTTTGCAGGTATGATCACCATCGATTTGTCTTGAAGATCAGCCCTGATCCGCCTGGAGTGGAGCATGGCCTCAATCCACCTACATATAGCAGACTCAAGACCACGCCCATGCACTGCCCGGACCATGGCCGTGTAAGTAACATTGTCAAAAGCACCCTCAATGTCCATGAAGGTGCATAGAGCAATCTCCTTGGCAGCAAGGCTGTCCTCCACCCTGCTCACAAGTTGATGCAGGGCTGTTTCACAGGACTTACCAGGCTGATAGGCATGCTGATTCCGATGAAGAGGAGTACCTGAAAGCACTCCCTTTCTTAGATGTCTCTCCACCAGTCTCTCCAGTGTCTTCAAGAGAAACGATGTAAGATTGATGGGGCGAAATGATTTTGCAGTTGAGTAGTCTGCTCTTCCTCTCTTGGGAATGAAGACCACCCTACTGAGGCGCCAAGCTTGAGGGATGTACCCATAAGCCAGACTTGCTCTGAAGAGTTCGCACAGGAGGACCAAGAGAGCTTCTGGTCCTTGCTGCAACATAGCCGGTATGATACCGTCCCCCCCAGGAGATTTGAATGGGCCAAACTTGGAGATGACCCATTTAACTTTGGAAAGTGTGACAATACGTCTGGCTAAAGTCCAGCTTCCACGATCAGCTCTTGGCCGTGAGCCCATTTCGCTGTTGCCGGACATGCCTGAGCAAGCACCCTCAAAAACACAGTCTGGAAAGTGAGTCTCAAGGAGAAGTTTGAGACTTCCACCAGTTCCAATGGTATATTGTCCCCCTGGTAACCTCAGAGTTCCCAGGAGGCCAATTGGGCTTGAAGCTAAGACACGCTGCAGTCTTGCTGCTGCCCTAAGACTATTTACCTCCTGTGTAAACAGTCTCCAAGAGTTCTCTTTGGCTTTCTTGATTGCAAGGCTGTATTCTGTGAGTGCCCTGTGGTATGGTTCCCAGTTACGGCTCTGTTTGCAATGGTTATGAAGCTTCCTGACAACCGCCCTTCTGCGGTCAAGGTCAGCAGTCCACCATTTAGTATTAGTACGACTCTTTCCCCGCCGCAATGGACAATTGTCCTGAAAGCAGCTTATGATTGCATTCTGAAGATCGGAAGCAATCTGATCAATGTCTGCAAAGCAGGTGACCCTCTTGCCTAATGATCCAAGTTGAGACAGGAGGTCAGACTTATAGAGTGACCATTCTGTTCTCCTTGGATCTCGATAGCAGGATGAGCTGCCTTCACTTTGCAGGTTAAAACAGATGAACCTGTGGTCAGACAAAGAGGCCTCATGACTTACGTGCCAATTGTCGATGGCACTAAGGAGTCCTTCTGAGCAAAGTGTAATGTCAATAACCTCACTTCGATTTCGTGTAACGAACGTCAGACGGTTTCCAGCATTACAGACATAAAGATTATTAGATATGAGAAACTGAAGGAGAGCCTCACCTCTTGGATTAGTGTCAGAGCTTCCCCATCCAATTGTGTGATGAGCATTGGCGTCACAACCTAAAAGGAGTTGTTGTCCGCCAGCGCAGGATGACTCCACCAGAAGTTCGAGTTCTCTTGATGGAGGAAGGTCCCCGGAGTCGTAAGGCAAGTAAACCGAGCCTGCAATTGTGCTCCATTCCTTGCCTTCATTGCTCCAGGTTATAGACACCGCAGTGAGATCTCTAGAACAGAATTCAGTGAGTGTTAGGCAGTCCATACCTCTCTTCACAAGTATGCAGGTTCTGACATTTTTGAGAGAGGTACAGTAAATTAACCTACCCTTGGTATCACCCAGGCCTGCAACCCTTCCTTGGTGAAGCCATGGTTCCTGGATCAGTGCCAGGTCAAATCCCTCTCTGAGGAAGAACTGGCAGAAAGCAGCTGAGGCTGCTTTACTGTGATGTAGATTGATCTGGAGGACCCTGGGCATTGTCCTTGACTGTTGTTGAGACAATTGAGACTTGCCAGAGTCCTAGGTTGGCTCTAGAGTTGGCCGACCTAACAGCATTGAAGCAGGCCTCATCCAGGAAACAGACAAATCCATAACCTTTTGGGTCTGGCTTGGCTGGCAGGACCTTCCACTCCTTCACCTTCAAGGTGGGGTTTTGCTTGTCAAGCATCTCAAGGACCTTTTCTGGAGTCTTTTTCAGAAGCTTTGGATGAGCTCTAAAGAATACCCTCATTGACTTCATAATGTCTTTCCTCAGACCAACAATGAGTTTCTTCTCCCCAAGTGGTTTGAGTCTGGGGATGAGTACCTCCAGCCAATGCTTAGTAGCATCGTTAATGCAGGATATAATCAAGACACCTTTTTCCATGTAGGTGCCTGCAAATGATGGAGTGCAGCCGTCCTCCAGGAGCTCATCCATAATGGCGTCTTCAATGACTTCTCCTTGCTCTGCTGAAAGCTTAGCCTCAGGATAGCTTTCCAAGACAATGGCCATTTTGGTGGCAGAAATGTCCCTGTAAGAGACTCCTTTACTAGAAGTCCCTAGATTAAGGGGTTGGACATCATGACCTCTATGAGTTCCACTCCTGGCCTTTTTTGTAGGTCCTTCCGCTGAGGGAGGGGTGGCCATGTTGCCTCTAGGGCGCTTGGCCACCCTTGACCCAGCCTCTAGACCCACATTTGTGCCTGGAGTTTCACCCATCTCTGGTCTCTTAGGTTTTTTCTTTTTACCCCTCCGAAACTTTGCTGGGTCAAAAGCTTCACCTCTCTCAAGAAGTTTTGCCTGAATGGCCGCCCTTCTTTGGGCAGTGGTGAGGTTTGGTTTCTTTACCCGCAAGCTGCTCAGTTGCTCTATGGCATCTTCAAGCATACCGGCGGATTTTGGTGTTTCTGGACTTCTGAGAAGCTCATCCTCCCCCTCCAGTGGGGCTGATGCAATTGAGCTCATGTCGTCCATGTTGATATCCATAGAAGCCTTCTCAATGTTGATAGCCTCTACATGAGAATGCAACAGAACCTCCTGTGTTCCTGATGCACCCATTTCAGATTGAGATGGGGCGGATCCTGATGGGTTTGAGGGCAAGGCAACTTCTGGAGTTACCTTGGGGTTTGGTTCTGGTTGTTTTGAATTTTGGAGATTCATGTGGTTCCCACGAGCAGCTAGGGAAGTGGAGTCAACCCAGACAGAGCCCCGCATGCCCGGGCAAGGCTACATACTGCAGGAGGGCGCCTGGTGTCCTGCAGGCACCGTTTGAGACACTGTACAAAAGGCCCAGTGCCATCCACCCATCAGCACGGTTCACATCACACCTTGGGTTGGCCTATAACAGAGAAAGAGGAAATGGTGGAGGAAGGGGCTGGGATGAAGAGCAGGATAAAGGATAGGTTTCCAGGATAATGAGGTCAACGGACAGTTGCCCTTTTAGTCGCCTCTTACGACAAGCAGGGATACTGTGGGTGCAATTCTACTACCCCCACCCACTGGGGATTAAGAAACTTAAGTTTCTACTTTGCTTTACTTCATTCCTTCTTATACCGCCTTCTTCAATCCAGTTTAATAAATTATTTCTAATTATCAATCGTCAGCCCTGTCTCTATTAAATATAACCTGTACGAGATAAATAAAAATATTGATAATATGATATTGCTAAATATTGCAAGAGCTTGTACAATACAAAAAAATGGTTCCTTTAATGTTTTTGAATGAAATAAATTTATTCATTCACAAATTGTAATTGTACAATAAACAGAAAGCATTCTCTTATTATAATACAAATTAAATATACTATACGATATAATAATGAAATAAGATTTTTTTCCCAAGATGTATAAATGAAAAAGTATCCCGAGGCCTAGCCTGTATGCAAAAAACCTAAAAACCAAAAACCAAAAAACCTGCAAGACCTTGAAATAGATAACTAAAGGTTCTCATCACTATTTTTCATTAATTTAGCTTAAGAAAAATTTCTTATCTTAAAATAAAATGTAATTATTTTTTTTTTTAAATAGTCTACGTAAACCTAAAACGAAAATTGGAATTGTGGTAGATTTTCGCAGAAAATTAGATTATCCAAATGAATTTCAATTTAGTCCTAGAGTATTTCATAAGAATGAGTGTTACCCCTTGAAAATGTTGCCGATTTACCTGCTTTTGAAAGTGTAGATGCATAGAATAATATTTTTTAAAAATCGGTCCTCTTCTAATTTGAGCACAGGATGCGGCTACAATAACAAATTAATAACTTCTGGACTCATTCAACTCATTGACCAACGTAAATATTGTTTCTGCTTCTCTCAATATTTCCACTGAATGATCCAACTCTTGTTTCCGCTTGTTGCCATCTAAATATTGCGTTCCGACAACATTCTCAAGAAAAAATGACTGAATTTAAGCTTCAGTCAACAGATTTATGTGATGTTGATGCAAGTTGGACCCTAGCCTCCTCGCCAGAGGACCTGACGTTAGTTTTGGCCGCGATGCCATTGTAATTTTTATTCTCCTTATCTCTTTTCAAGATGGATGTTGTGTTCAGATGACTGAGAAAAAGGAGAACCACAATATACGGTATTAGAGAAAGAGTGGATCAGAGTTGACCAGTTTTATATATGAGAAATGTTCAGGTTTCTTCTCTTCTTCTTCTTCTTTTTCTTCTTTTTCTCTTTCTTCTTCTTCTTTTTCTTCTTCTCCTTCTCCTTCTCCTTCTCCTTCTCCTTCTCCTTCTCCTTCTCCTTCTCCTTCTCCTTCTCCTTCTCCTCCTCCTCCTCCTTCTCCTCCTTCTTCTTTTTCTTCTTCTTTTTCTTTTTCTCCTTATCTTCCTCATCCTGCTCCTCTTCGTCGTCCTCTGTCAACTACTTCTTATCATACCTTCTCATCACCTCCTCTTCCTCTTTTAGTCACTCCTTTTTCACCTCCTCCTCTTCCTGTTTCTTCTATTTTTCCAACCTTACATTCTCTTTTCTATTCTCCTTCACCAACCTTTTCTTCTTTTATCTACATTTCTATTTTTATCTTGGAGACATACTTTTCTTGTTGGTTTTCTTCTTATTTTCCTTCTTCATTTTCTTCCTCTTTTTCTTCTTCTTCTTCCTTGTTCTTTCTCATCCAACTCTTCTTCTCCTCTTATCACCCCTTTTCAACTTTTTTCTCCTTTTCCTCCTTCCTTTTTCAGTACTCTTCCATCCCTTTATTCCCTCTCTATTGGTCTTGTTCTACTTCTTTTTTTACCTTCTATTCCTATTTCTCCCTTTTCATCTATTTTTCTCCTTCGTCTTTCTCTTTTCTACCTTATTCCATTATCTTCTTTTTCTACAACTTATTTCTATTTTTTTCATCTACTTCTCTGCCTTTTTCTTTCCCTACCTCCTCTAGGAGGTTTCCATATTTCCCTTCCTCTTCTCCAATCTGTTCTTTTATTGCGCCTTTTCTCATCTTCATCTCCCTTTTACATCACCATTCATTTTTTCCCTCTTATAATTCATGCATCTTCGTCTATTTCTTCTTCTCCTATGACTTCTTGCTTCTCTCGTACTTTCCTCTTCTCATGTTTCGCATTCATTTGCCACTTTCATTCTCTTATTCGTCATCTTTGTCCTTCTTCTTCTTCCCCATCTCCCCTCCCACTCTATATTTCTCTTTCTCTGTTATCCTTCTTTTTTTCTCCTGTCTTTCCTCTTATTCTTTCTCTTTCTCCTATTCTATCTTCTCATTTTTCTTCCAATTCTTCTGTTCCTCCTTCTTCCTCTTCTTGTTTGTCTTTTCTCCGTCTTCTTCTTTGTCACCTTCACCGTTTTCTCCATCTTCTTCTTTGTCCTCTTTTTCATCTTCTTGTTCAGTACTATACGTGAGAGATGCTGTGGATGTTGCCTAGTGTCAAATGCAGAGTCGCTTGTTGTACGGTATGACGGTTTGAATTTTTTTGTTTTTGAAAAAAGAGATGAAAAAGAGAGAGCAGATGAAATAGAAAGAGTGAGAATGATACCAAGATACAGGCAAAGCTTCCAACATAAATAAATCTAACGTCAAGCTTGCCTTGCTACACCAACCAATAAATCTCTCAAGATAGAAGTAAGAGAAAGACAGATAGATTGGAATGAGAGAAAGGGGATAAGAGGGAAAAGAAGTTTCTCACCACAGGTGTGGAAGGAACACTTCACTTCTGTCTGATACAGGCCTTCGAAATGGGCTTATAGTAACCGAGGAGACCGTCCAACACTGCCATTGGTTGTTGGAACTGTATTGGGCTCTCAGATGTAGGCTGGCAGATTGGAAACATGAGTTGGCATAGGTGTGGTGGAGCTATGCTATGGCGTTAAATAGTTTTTTTCAAAAAGATGGGTCCAGACAATATAAAAAGATTTCACGTAAAAACTCGTAATTAAGGGTATAAATTTCGACTATAAATAGGTAGATTAACTACACGAAAACTACCGTATAGGTTAAAATCCAAGGTTAAAATCAAGGAGGCTAGGCTACATAATTGATATCCGAGACTTTTCAATTAGCTCTCAATTAAAAAGCTTGTCATTTTTTTAGTCTGTTAGTTTTATCTACCTGAGATTGATATTGCTTATTCAAATTCATTCCAAAAAGCTCTTTCAACAATAACTCCAAAAGTGTTCATTGCTAGAATATTCCACAATTTATTACTCCTTTACACACTAATTGAAATTCAGGGAAAGCGGTAGCGTGAGCCGTAGTAGGTATCTGTTCAATCAGATTAGATAAGCAACGCTCTCATGGGCCCTCTTTGTAAGGGTGACCGATTGGATTGGCCAGCAAAAAAGACGTTTTCTCTGATGTATCACGACCAGAAATCACTTCCTGGTGGATCGAATCTCATCAATCAACATCATCCAACTCATTGCCCAAGCAGAGGTCTCAAACCTATGTGGGATACATCCTTCAAAAAAAATCCAATTTGATTATCGATTCCTGTCTTAACACGATTAATCTTTCTTAAGAATTCTCATTGATTCCTGTATTGAATGTCACATAAGGAACTTACCACTTTCTTTATCACAAATAACTGGAGACCTTCTCATCATAAATAATTTTGTCACAACATGAAATGTAGAACAGATTCCCACTAACGGCCGGTTGCACGAAAGCCTTTTAAATTAGGAGTTTAATGTCAGTTAACTAACGATCGTAAGTGAAACGGGTTTATTTCTGTTGCACAAAGATCCATTATTTATCTTTCGTTAACCGAACGGGCACAATCCGGCAACACTGTAATTTGATCAACAGCTGCATCTGAAGTTGAGAAAAACATGAATTAGAATCATTTCATTATGAATTATTTGAATAATTATTCTACTATCTCAATATTATTATATTCTTAATAGATTTTATTCATTTTGAAAGGTTTTTAACACCTAAGACCGAATTTTCTGTTCCGTGTTCTGGCACAATAAACATAACCTAATCTAAACTAAAAAAAAAACACTTTTAAATGAAAATTAACTCACGTTATGGCGTGACGGCCGTTTCGCTCTGTTGTCTAGAGCATCGTCAGATGACCCACAGTACACCGGCCGTCATGCCATAACGTGAGTTAATTTCCATTTAAAAGTGGTTTTTTTAAGTTTAGGTTACATATTAGTGGAACCAAGATGGATCTTCAACATCACAAAACATAACCTATAAAATGTTACTTAACGGGCATTGGTGAGATTTAATCCTCGGTGATCGGGCGATTAAATATCACTAGCGCCGGTTAGCCCTATAGGCGTTATTGCTTGTAATTGCGTTTTGTGCAACCAAACTCCCTCCATTAATTTTAATCTTCATAGAATGCCGTCATTCTACAGTTATTAAATTTAATTGGCTTCCGTGCAACTGGCCGTAAGAGTTTAGGATTCCAAGATTCTTTGAAACACAAGTTTTCAAATTTGTAAATCTAATGTAATTCCATCAGCCTGTTATCATTTGATGATCCTCACACCAAAAATGTCTAAAATATCTCAAATGAATATTACGAGACCTCTACCTATTCCTCTACGTAGAGTGAGTTATTATTCAATAAACAATAGAGCCAAACGCTGTAGTGACCGTGTCGCTATGAATGGTCAGGAAGCCTCCAACGAAAATCTAATGAACAAAGCTCGGTCTTGATTTCCTGTATGTTTAATAATAACAATAAGGTTATTAATCAATAATAGGTGGGCGATGGCTTCTTCCACCCTCCTCCTCGTTCTCCTCCGACCTCTCACACTTTCCTCCAAAATCCACATACTCCTCCTCATCCTCTCTTCCTCTTTCTACCCTCATCATCATCCACCACTCTTGTTACCCCTTCATCCTTTTGGCAAAATCACAACAGAGTAGAGCACCACCAGGTTCCCCTCCTCATCCCCCTCCTGCCCCTTTCCCGTATTCCCCGGCTTTGTTTCCTCTGGAGGCGTCGGTCGGTTCCCTTTCCGTGTCTTTTATCACCTGACACCCAATAAATAAAACGGATCTCTCCATTCACAGTGTTTATTGTCACTGAGGGCCTTCCGGAATCATGGACTATCACTACTAGTTGCAGTAGAGCTGGGAGCTAGACCCTACCCCCAGCAATAACATGGGACCTAGACCAGACTGTCAAAAAGCATCTATTAAATTATTAGAATTAATAAATTGGTTTTGGTTTCGCGAAATAGTCATGAGTTTATTCATGTTTGACATAATGACATAATGGACATAAAGATTTCAATAGTAGAGGGCTACAACACAGTGAATTTGGAAAAATTAAGTGATAGCATCTATTCAAGACTTTTTATTCAAGTTGAGAGACAAATAGACTTAAAATGGACATAAAGATTTCAACAGTCGAGGGCTACAACACAGTGAATTTGGAGAGATGAAGTGATAACATCTATTTATGAAGATTGTTGTACCGTTGTTTATTGAGAAATAGAATTATTTATTCATTTTATTCGAGTTCTATGCTACAGCTTGTCGAAAATAAAATCAGGTACAAGTTTCTAAATTAATAAACAGTAAGTTTAAATACAGGATCAAGTTAATTAGAAGCTACTATTTGATGAGATTTATTCGGCCGATTATTTACATAGTCTACTCGTTCTACTGTTAGACTCAGCTTGAAAAAATTTAGTAATAGAGACATTTTGGGCTAAAAGCCTGTTGTTTATTTACAATAAGTTGTATTTTGACTGTATCAATGAATAAATAAATAAATATGAGCTTTTTAAATGGTGAGCTTGTATAATTTCTTATTTGTGTGAAGTCCAAATTGTTGTTTTTGTCTGTCTAGCAGTATAGTTGTAATATTGGAAGAGCGGTCGGTCGCACCAACTTATCTCTTCAGCTCTCTCAAGGTATAAGTTTTTTGCATACCATCCCACCCAGGCTAGGCTTCGGGATGCTCTTTCTTTTATACATCTTAAATGGAAAACAATCTTATTTTATGATTATGTCGTATGATATATTTAATTTGTATTATAATAAGCGAGTGCTTTCTGTTTATTGTAAAAATGTTTTGTGGGTGAACAAATTTATTTAATTTCATTTCATATCAGATGGTAGGCTACTTACTCGTACTTCTAGAATGTTCATAATTTATCCAATTCAAGAATGGTATCATTGTAATGAATCATCGGAATTGATTCGGAGATCTGCAATCAAAGAGAAATAAGGGAAGATATAAATTAAAAAATATTCCTTTATTAAATTTATTATTGAAATTGGATTTTCAGCCACTTTTATAATCTTTCTATGAATAATTCATTTCAATTTTGGATACCCTGGGGCTGTCTTCAACCGTCTACGTCAAAAGCACAGCTTCTTCACTACATTCTACACTGTCTATGAACAGGTTCACATTATTTGACTCGTAATAATCTTGTTTAATTTTATGACTTTAGAGCATTATCTGTTTCGGACACCATTTTTAAATTACACTTCTGAAAATGGTTCAATTTTGCATCATTAATTAGCAATGATCACTATTCTACACAAGTGGAAAAAGGATGTTTTTATAAATATAGGCTATCTAAACAAATATGTTTCCATTTATCACTTTTTCAGCTTCTCTCTTTTTAGCTTGCAAATTTTCAATATTGAGGTCAAACCTGCAACCTCTTACCTTAAAACCTTATAACATCATTAACATTTTAATGAACCACAGCTCACAATTTTATAATCTACTATCAACTATTAACAAATATTCCCATTAAATAAAAAGGTTCCATCTCTCTCAAATCTATTTCTTCAATAATAAAATCTATTCTCCCCAATTTTTTAAAATCCCCAAGACTGATTCGGAAGGTATTCACTCTTTGTCTTGGTAAGAATGAAAAATGATCCTTCATTTAATTTTTTGGAACCAATATTATCCTAGTTCAAGTAAAAATTATTGTAGCGAATATGAGAATGAAAATAGTGAGAAAGGACAGTGGTTCTCGGTGTTATCTGCTATGTAAATGTTTACTTCTAAGCAATTAATTACTCTGCTTTTGACACTTTTATGGTGTTTACTTGGTAATTTGTAGAATGATCTAGTTGTTTGATTAGAAATTAATGGAGTCTTATCGAATATTGTGGAAGGCATGAAGGTCTTTCATTGTTTATTTTAGAAATCGGTAGAAGTTGGTAGAGAAATCGAGAAATATCTCAATTATAAAAAAGTATATAAATAGAGGTGGACTTTTGTAAATTAGTTCAGTCTTGTTTGAGATTCGTCGTGATAAGCAGGAAGTGACAATTCTATCTATATATCGTGCCTATATAGTGATAATTCTTTCTCTATTTAATTCATACCAGTGAGCTACTGAATAGTTTTTATTGTATTACGGACTAGTGCTACGTAAGTTAAGTATTCTTTTTCGACTTTTCTTTTTGAATATTATTGGACAGTTTATTGTACAGTTATTAATTAGTATTAGATCGGCCTTTTAACTTTTAGTGTTTGATTTTTGTACAGTTCATTGGAATCTCTTTATTAGTTGAACAATATCGATTTGTCTGTTTTTAATTGCTTATTTTTCTGTAAGACATTTCCGATCAGTGAGTGTTGTGATTATTTGTGTAAATAAAGTGTGAGTGATAAATTTAAGTGTTGCCAGCGTTATTTTAGACATAGAACCCGTAACATTATGTAATAATTTTGTTGCTCAAGCTGGTGCTTTTCTAGCTCATGTAAGGCTAGCTTATATTTATTTTTTCTCATATTTCAAATTCTTATTTCTTATTGAAGTGAAATGCAGCAAGAATCTAGCTTGTGTCTGTTTAGAAGAGTGGGCGTACTAGATGCAGTTACAGAATGCACTCAAATGCATTTATCATTTGCTTAATGTCTGCACTTTCGTAGCGACAGCATTTGCTGTCATCCAAGTCAAGGAGATGTTGATAATGTTATAGGCCAGCTTGCCCACGGAATAATCATGTAAGATAGGCCCGTACAATACACTCCTGTCATCGTGCTTGTATTTAATCACAATAATGCACTGGCCAACAAGTTGAAATATGAAATGTAGGCAACTTGATTCTTCCTACAAAACGATTTCAATAGTCTATTTTAGAAGAGATTCCTGAAAGTTGGAAGACAAATAACTGTTTTTCAGTTTCCTCCTCAATTTTTTTAAATGCCAAGGATGTAAGAAGAAAAAGAGGAAGAGAAAAAAGAAGAAGATTTAGATTCAGATGACTTTATTTACGCAAATTTATTATGTATATGGACGATTACAGTACTATTTAGATTAGCAACTCTCAGATCCAATAAAAGTCTATTGGCGTACGATAATTTTAGATAAGTAACTCAATGGTTAAATAACTCTAGAAATAAAAAATAAATTATTGATGAAATGGGTAATAAAGAATGAGAGCCTGGATCTGAGAGATGAATTACACGAAAGGTCGAAATTTTCAATGTGTTCTGGTATTCCAACTGTCGCCGGCTCCGGCGGAACCGCCGGCCGGTTTTTGACCGGCTCGTGTGTCCCTGGCCTCAGCCAGCTGACTGAAAAACTGCCGTCGGCCTGCAGTCGAGTCAACACACACACGGCGGCAACGGGACTGCAAGCCAGCGTCAACTTTATCTTCAGCGCTCCTAGTGGTGCCTAGTAGCACTACTGTATTCATCATCACTATATCTGTATTGTTGTACTGTACTGTTTTTTTTTCACTGCGGACAATTCTTTCACTGCTTTTAGTTGAATTGTCATTCGTGTGAGGTATTATTAATAATTATTATATAGGCTTTATTATTCTGCACTATTAAAATGGCAGAAAAATAATAGTTATTGATAATGAAGATGAATCTCTCGACATGGAGGGTAGTCCAAAGTACTTTTATTTTTATTCTAAAATATTCAAAAAATAATTCTCTCAAAGAACTAAACAATAACTGAGCTTGACTCTCGCTTTTGTCTTCTATTATGGGATGAACCCAAAACAATCTATTTTTACAACGACGTTTTCTACGACGCAATAAAAGCAACATTAAATATTCCTCTTCAAAATCCAGTAGATTTCAAATTTGATATAATATTGTAGGTGACGCTGTACTGCCGTCGGCTTGCAGTCGTGTCAACACACACACGACGGTAACAGAACTGCAAGCCAGCGTCAGCCCGACGTCAAAAATGAAGTCGAATTGCAGTCGGTATCGACGGCAACTCAGCGGCAGTTCAACTGCAACCGACGGCAATTTTGCAGTCGAATTGCCGCTGGATTGCCGTTCGTGTGTGTTGGGCTTTACACTTAACATTACTTATCCTAGGAGGAAGAGATGGAGGAGGAGGAGGAGGATGAGGAGGAAGAGAAGGAGAAGGAAGGGGAAGATGAAGATGATGAAGAAGAAGAAGAAGAAGAAGAAGAAGAAAAAAGAAGAAGAAAATCTAACTTGTGGGATAATCTGGTGGCTCTTATCCCTCTTGTAATTATAAAAAAGTAAACATTTACGAAGTTTGAATAATAAATGAAAGTTGAAGACTACTCAGTAACTGAATGTTCATGAGATCAACTACATAACATGAATAAATAATAGTTCATAGCTGAATTTCACAAACTTTTTCACCTGTTTCAACAGGAACAGATTTTCCTGGTTCGATTGAGCCATAAAACTGAATGCAAATAGACGAAATCATGTTGAAAAATGGGACAAGGAATTGAGTGATAAAAATGAAATGGGCTGAATAGTCGTAAACAAAGCGGCGCGTGGGTAGGTATGGGCTTGGAGCAAGAAGTTGGATGTTTATGAGTGAATGAGAAGGGTAAACGAGTGAGAAGGAGGAGAGAATGAGAGAGTAGTGTTGAGGTAAGAGTGAGAGAGAATGTGGATGTGAATCCCCTCCAGAAGAGAAGATAGGAAATGAGATAGAGCACCCCCTGCATAGCGTCGAAAGCCTGTAGTACTTGTATTGTCACATAAACTTTAACAGCCTCAACTCATCAGCCAGTTTAGAGAGGCCAGAATGGAAACATAAACGGCCATAACATCTCACTAACCTCTCCCAACACTGCCCTCGACCTAACTCAACAACAAGATTCAACTTACAACGATGAAAGGGCACATCAATTTCAAATGTTTACGATTTTATTGGCCATTCTCCCCTACGGCATCTCATTCATGGATTTGCAAGGTGTGTAGACACGTTTGTTTTGGATAGCTGAATGAAGTGAATCAATGAACTAAAGGCTGTGGAGATGACTATCTCACGATCGTTGGATCTGAGTCACAAAGTTCTGGGCTCGATTAAGTAGAACATTTCAAATCTTCTTGAAATGTATTTTTTATAATCTGATTAGATTGGTTAGGCTGCGAGGTTAATTATCGAGGGACAAGCCAATGAGCTGGGCCCATTTGTAAAATGATAACCTGAATAGATCAACTAGATCAATCATCGATTGAAAATTAGTTGTTCATATCATATTTAATTGAATTTGTTGCCAAAAATCAAACATACATATTTTTTTTTCGGAGGATGAAGCCCACATAGGTCTGAGACCTGTGCGTGGGTAATGGTGATTTATGAGTTGGAACTACAGTTTTAGGTGGGTTCAGAACCACCGGGAAGTGATTTTACAGCAGAGAACAGTCTTTTTTGCTGGCCAATCCAATCGGTCACCCTTCCAAAGAGCGTCCAGGAGTTTCTTAGTTTATCTGCGATTGAACAGATACCTGCTACGGCACTCGGCTATCACTTCCCTTTGTTTATATGTACCATAAAACAGACAGAAAATAATAATATACATAAAATAAAATATACTTGTGTCTTAAGATTTATTAAATCAATTTTTGGCATTGCCAACATAAGATAACTTGTGTGTTGGCAGTGATATTGTGCTATTGTTTATACTTTTGCGGTTAATCACAATTATTGTTCATACTATTATCATACTTTTAATCTATATTCGCTCAAACTGTTATGAGTTGAATGAAAATGAGATTTTCTTAAGAAAATGTATTGGTTATCATTATGAATACTTGAATGAACTAAGATAACAAAACATTTAAGAAATAGTGGATGAACCTTGAAGTATTGTCAGTGACGAAAAAAGAGTAGACTGAAAATAAGAATGTTTTAGAGGAAGTATTTAAAATTATTGTGAAGAGTCTACTAGTCAAAAGAATTGAGATAAATTATTGGGAAATAGTGAGCCAAAATGAGAAATTTGAAGAGAATAATAAAAATATATTTTAATAAAATAATATATTTTTATCGAAATTATGATGTTGAAGATCCTCTTTGTTTCCACTAATATATAATAAAAACTTCTTAAAAAACACTTTTAAGTGAAAATTATGACTCACGTTATGGCGTGACGGCCGTTTCACTCTGATGTTAAGAGCATCACTTTTGAGTGTACTGTGGGTCGTCTGATGATGCTCTTAACATCAGTGTGAAACGGCCGTCACGCCATAACGTGAGTCATAATTTCCACTTAAGTGTTTTTTTTAGTTTTTATTATATTTTTAACATTTGAATCTTGTCTTCTGAATTGACAACGACTAAATTTCAAGGTGAGAACGCATTGGATGATAAGTAACCAATAGCTGTAGAATTATTTTTTAAATAAATAATCATAATTGAACAAAACGAATGAAGATAAGAAAATTACAAGCATTTGACTGGCATATCTTTTACAATTTTAAACCTCATCCATTGTTTAATACTAGGCATACATACAAATAACATAAAACACGTTTACACATAAATATAACAAAAACGAAAAGTAATAATTTATATACATTTAGCTTCAAGCCCAAGTGATAATATTAAACTGCAGGGATTATTATTGATTATAGAGCTGGATAGTGAATGGGGAATGGTAGGGATAGTTGTTCAGAAGCTGGTGGAGTTAACCAGTGCTGCTGTGGTTATCAGGCGTTATCTAGGCGTAGTTTTTCGCATAGACCAAAGTAGTAACATGGTTAGAAATCATTCCACTGATCACTTACAATAGATTTTCATGATGCAGTAAATATATATGATTAGAGTCTAAAAAGGCATCCAGCTGCCTGCCAGTTTCATAATCACTTAAAGTATAAACCACTGATCACTTACGATAGGTTTTCATGATAAATAGTCAGGATATGATTATGTAGTTAGGGTCTAAAAAACCATTTAGCTGTCTACCAGTTTCATAATCACTAAAAAAAATAAACGCTGATTAATAAATTGGAACTGATGAGCACTCAGCGATACAGCAGATGAGCCACTGATAGGGCCTAATATGAAGGTGTGATGGTAAAGAAGATTCAGCCATGAAATACGGCCAAATAATTCAGTGGAAACCATTGTCAGGTGAACAAAGAACATGTGTCGTGCCTCAATTTACAGCAAATTAGTGCACATTAAGACTGAGCGGCTGCTAATTTAATAGCGGTATTGAAATTTTGGGGGGGGGGGAGAGTTTTTGAGGGGGATTTGGTGGGGGGAGGTGGGGGAATTGAGCGAGGTTTACAGGATTCATGATATTAACAACTCTCAGCACGCGAGTTTGCTAGCCTTTTCTTACCACTGAGAAGAAGCAGAGTGTCTAAATGAAGTTATTTACGCACAGATTTAATCCACACTCCTCGGACACCTTACATCATGCAAAACTGATTTATTGAAAGTAGGTGTGGCTTAACTTCAAGAAGCCAACTGAGATATTACTATATTTTATGTCCACTTACTCTTCTAATAAATCAGGACCGCAGGACATTACATATTTCTCGGCAAGATTTATTTCGTCAGAGGTTTTGTGTTTTAATTTGCAACTTTTAATGTATTCCGGCTGTGCATGTCAGTTCGTCTCGTGAAAAATTGGGTGCTATCTTTGCGCGCGTTTGACTGTTGTGAAGAATTGTACGGTTTTTTCAAAATGAAGAAAATTTTCTATGATAATCAATGGAGCCCCTGGGTTTTATTTAGTAGTATTTCAGTAGTATTGACAAAGTTACAATACAGTAGAACCCCTAATATCCGGCCTCGGTTTTACCGGTCCTCGGTTTATCCGGCCACTTCTCGGAAGCCTATATTATTAGCTGAATCCATAACACTTTTATGTTACTTACTTAACCACTTCTTCCTATACAGTATATAAATTTTATATTTGTTTTACAAATATGTGTATTTTTCTAAAAAAAATACCCTAAAGGGATTTAAACACTACTTTTGGCTACATTATAAAGAACACATTATTATTAGATATAATTTATTATCGTTTTTATAATAGGTTGGTTTATCCGGCCAAATCGTTATCCGGCCAGGGGCTCGGTCTCGTGGTGGCCGGATATGAGGAGTTCTACTGTAAATGGGACTTAGGTTTCGGTGATGTGGGCTTAGTCGTCCAAAAAAAGAAGAAAAATTCTATGTGTCAAGCTGCTCTCCATGATATTGCATTCGGAGCAGGCGGAGGCATAGAGTGATCAGGTGTAAATAAGCATCTTAGTTTTGCTCAGACGCTTTATTTTTTCTTTATTTACACACAATTTCCAAAGTAAAGTACATTGAATGAAACAATACATTTGTTTTAAACAAATTGTATAAAGTAGTTAGGTAAACCCCATTGGAAAACTTGTTAAGGCATAATATCTTCCTTTTTACCTTCCTCATTACTTTCTCATTATAACTAGACTTTTCGAATTAGCAGGGAGTACTGACGAAAATCAACAAGTTTATTCGCCTGTCTTCTAGTGTTTGCCGGAAAAGGCCTACAAGTTTTACAGGCACCGGCAGAATGAGAAATTAAGCATCCCCAAACAGGTGCTACATCCGAGCAACGAAAATTTTCTAGAAAGTATCGTTTATCATTTGCGCCCAGCGCCGAAGAATAATGTGTTCGAATTCTGGATGTCTTCCCGCCAGAAGAGAAGGAAGAGAAGGCAGCGGAATGTAGATTACAAAATGGAGTGGCATCATCCGACCGAGTAACTTGTATTTCCCGCCTGGTGGGCGTGATGGAGGGGGTAGCCAGGTATGGGGAGGGGGTGGTAGTACTCAAGTTAAATATTTTAAGTGGGATTAGTGTGAGAGGGCCCCCCTTGTGACATAAAAATGATTTATAGTTGACTGCCCGGGACACAGAGTTGGGACCCCAGTCACGCGAAGTGTGGAGTCTCTCTCTATACCGGGCTACTGGCTGGTTTGGGTCCCCTGGATAACCTTTTCTTAAACCTTGGACTTAAAATTTACATAAGGGGAATAAATTACTGGCACATGCCTGCGCCGACAAAGATGGATTACTCCGC
This sequence comes from Conomelus anceps, assembly GCA_948455865.1. Lineage (NCBI taxonomy): Eukaryota > Metazoa > Arthropoda > Insecta > Hemiptera > Delphacidae > Conomelus > Conomelus anceps. The sequence goes on along the minus strand of OX418225.1, from coordinate 25,539,070 downwards.
TATTCGGTTGTCGCTCGTCTAGAATAAATCTCGCAGAGAGAAAAAAAAGGATAGAAAATCAGAAGAGGTTTTCTCGTTTTATGAAAATATAAGCATTAAGTGGACACTTTCAGCATTCCGAAAGCTGGCGTATAAAAATAGTTCTAGTCGAGATGATAAAACGGAACAGAGTACGCTAGAAGCGAATTCTGGTTATTCTGTTCCAAAGTTTTATCTACATGCTTTCATAACACTGGTATTCCATTTCGTATTAAAAGCTAAGTTGGGTAAGTAGTGTTGTTGCAATAGCACAAAATGGACAATTATCACTTATCTATATTATAATCTGGTGAATTTCTTTCATTCAAAATGTCAATAAATAATGGAAAAATTTACTTTATCAAATTCACTAGAGTGGGCAGAAAGTCAGCTCATAACCATGAAATTGAAACAAAAAACTTCGTTTTTTTTTAGTTTTCTGTATTCATTATTTACTCACACTCTAAGTTGAAACCAGCGTACAAAATAATAAGACCAACATTGGTCTTATGTGTTCGCTGGTTGAAACCATTGGATGAGTGACCTACAGCTGTATTTCTTTGTGTTATCATTTCTATTATAACTTTAAAAATAGTAACTTAAAATCTATATGAATAGAACTCCATATACTTGAGTGTTGTAAGACGATAACAATCAACTGTCGATATAAGAATTTATAATAATGAATAACAGTTTTCTGTTTTATTGTGGCTGGGAGCACACCTGAAATTGTAGGTTCATTACGTTTCCGATAACATGGCTCAAAAGGCGAAGTAAAACAACCTCTTAGGGTTTCCCCAATGATAAAAGCCGTAACATTTTGAAAAATAAGACGAAATTGTCACAACCACATTTATTAAAACTTTACTCAAATTGAGTTTGATTGAGATTGATAATGGTGTAACAACCGAAACTAGTTTCTCGAAGTTTTAATAAATGTGATAATGGTGTAACAACCGAAACTAGTTTCTCGAAGTTTTAATAAATGTGGTTGTAACAATTTCGTCTTATTTTTCATTATGGATACCTTCCACAATATCACCTTCGCCATTACTAAGAAAGCCGTAACATTTTTATTATTTATGGATTTTTTTTCATGAGGATGTAGTCCACATAGGTTTAAGACCTGAGCGTGGGTGATGAATTGGATGATTGTAATTAATGAGTTGTACCTAAAGTTTTAGGTGGGCTCCAAACCACAAGAAAGTGATTTTGCAGCTGAGAACCGAATCGTTTTCGCTGGCCAATCCAATTGGTTACCTTTAGAAAGAGGGCCCAGGACTTCAGAGCTTATCTCCGATTGTGATTAATGAGTTGGACATACAGTTTTAGGTGGGTTTCAAACCATCAGGAAGTGATTTCACCTCAGAGAATAGTCTTTTTTCTGGCCATTCCAACTGGTCACCTTTACAAAGAGGGACCAGGATTTCGGAGCTTATCTTTCTATCTGAAGAGATACCTGCTACGGCTCAAGGCTATGACTCCCCTAAATCCTAAACTCATTCCAAGAGAGTATTATCTTGAATAATAATAGAGACTATTCTTATCTTTATTTATTTATTTATTTTATTTATTTATTTATTTATTCCTTTAACACCTTACAAAATATAAAATACATTTTAAAAATACACAGCAAAAATGAAATAATCACAATTATACAAATTAAAACATAAGGAACTACTTCCCCAAAAGAGCAAGCTCGAGCTTGGGGAAGGAGCAGCCGTGCTTGGGCTTAACTAAAAACTAAATCCTTCTAACATAAAAAAAATCAGTAACAAGATAAAATTTTTGTGCAAGTAATTTATAATATGCGAGAGTAAGATATAATATTGTGCAGATGAGAAAAAAATTTAGACTTGAATGAATATTTACAGAGTAGTACAAAATTTAAATGTGGTGAGTCATTAATAAGTTTATACATGAAGAGTGTAAAATTACATACATAAGTTGTGTAGAACTGATACATAGATAATAGATAGAATATAACTAAAATCTTATTCTATCGAACTCCAGAATCGCTCGGCCCTATCCCAGCCATGAGAGTCAACAAGATACTTTTTTAAATGCAAACTAAAATTCTTTTGGGCGATTACACCTCTGACATTGCTAGGGAGGGTATTAAAAAATAATGGAGATAGGTAGAGGAAGCTACGCTGACCGGCTGTAGTCAAAAACCGAGGCACAGTAACCAGACCTGACACCGCTTTAGTTGAAAACATTCTATTCTTTTTTAGTATGACTTTTATTATTGAGTTCTGTATAGTTTGGACTGGTTTAAAAACATTTTTATATGAACTCCCCCAACCCACAATACCATATTGAATACTATCTTGAATAAGATTAGATGGAGAAATAAAATCATATCCCTTTTTCGATTTGTATTCAAGTTTAATGGAGGCGTTCAGAGATCGTTCTCCAAAAAGTCAAGGCTTAACCAGAGCCGAGAAATTCTATGAATCAAAATTCAAACATTGTTGAGCAGGAAAATTTACGAGTGGCAGAATAAAGAGCAAACACTCGACTCGCCAATAAAATCACACATAAATTTGAGGTGGATCAGAATAAATTCAAAAAGAAATACACGTGTTTCTATGGGAAGAGAATGGAGGAGGAAGGAAGAGGGAGAAAGAGGAGGAGATAAAAAAACAAGAGACGCCACATTTTTAACCCTGTCGTGTAGGAAGTGACTCGATACCATTTCTCAACGGAGAATTCAAATTTGTCTGGGAGAACTTATGACGTAATAAATCAGCAGACTTTTGGTCTCAAAGAAGGCACGTTTCGGCTCATTAGAGCTCTTTTTGGTGCTATCTCATTAGGCATTCCTCAAGGGCTAGCTAGCACTCTCCGATTTCAAAGCATTGTCTGACATGTTGTACGGGAGAAATAAAAACGCCGCAATGATCCCTACAAGAGAAAAAAGCATCATGCTGTAAGAAAGAGCACCTCCTTACCAGAAATTCATGCCTCTGCCGACATGATTTACACGGTGTCTTGCCCACCTCCGGTGTCTCATGACGCTTGTGAACTTGAAACTCTGTGTATTTTTGTATTCTGAACGATCAATGGCATTATAAGCGTCACATCTGGTTGAGGCGAGAATGACCACATTGCACGGAAAAGGATATTATATTGAACTATTATAATAAACTATTGAGCATATTAAATTGGGTCAGAAACTGTCTTATTATGGTTTAGATCATTCGGCTGTTAATTTTATTTTTTCCTATCTTTCGGGGAGGGAACAATTCGTTTTCGAGAATGGAAAGTATTCAAGGGGTGGAATAATCAGGTTTGGTGTACCGCAAGGTTCAATTCTTGGTCCTCTTTTGTTCATTATATACATAAATGATCTGCCAAATATAATCAAAGCATGGGAAAGAGGCGGTAGTCCTTATTTATATGCAGACGATTTAGGTCTTAAAGTAAGTAGCAGCGTTAAGGAAGATATACATTCAATCATCTGTGAAAATAATTCAACTATAGAAGATTGGTGTGCAGCCAATAACCTCAGTCTAAACATTAAGAAAACAAAACATATGATATTCAGTTGTGACACTAAGTTAGTAGATAAAGAGTCAATGAAATTCCTTGGAGTGAATATTGACACAAATTTAAATTGGAAGTGCCATACCAGTTACATTGCCAAAAAAGTAAATAAAGGTATATTCCTTCTGCGAAGACTTGATAGAATTGTGGGTTTGCCTGTACTAATGAATGTGTATTTTTCTTACATACAAAGTCATCTTGTGTATGGTATCCGCTTATGGGGAAATTGCTCTACTGCAATCATTCTTTTTAGGTTACAGAAAAAATCATTAAGAATTTTATGTAGAAAGCCCCCTCGCACACCATGTAGGAATTTATTTATAGAAAGGGGTGTCTTAACATTGCCATCTTTATATGTATTTGAATGCTTGCTGTACATTAGGAGAAACATTCAAGATTTTGAAATTAACTCTGACTTCCATAGTCATAACACACGAAACAAATACAAAGTGAGAGTCAGACACTGCCGCTACAAAGTTTCTCAAAAGAGCTGGCAGCAAATGGCCATAAAATTATTCAATTGCCTACCTGAATCAGTAAGAGTAATGGATATCAAATCCTACAAAACATATTTAAAAGACTTGTTAATCAAAAAATGTCTGTATGCGATAGAAGAGTTTTTTGAAATTGAATTTTAATTCGTGTGTTATATGTTTTTGTATTAATATTTTTTGGTATTGGTCATATAGGCTATTTATGACATGGTTATTGTAGTTTTCATTATATATTTAGGACATAATATCTTGACGTTGTTGTAACATTTCTAATGTTTTTTGGCAATAAATGATTTGATTTGATTTGATTTGATATATAGAAAAGAGTTAATAAAAGATATGGAAATATAAGATATAGAGAGTGCTTATAGAGAAATCACAGAAGCATATTAGGCGTGGGTAAGAATTCGGCGTAACGAAGGAAGTATAGAGTTCAAAAGAGCCTTATAGCGTTCAACTTCTAGCGTTTTTTAATGATCCTTTCATGATTTCGTTACTCAAAACAGCGCGTAGAAAGCCTCAAATGGCTGTTTGATTTTCCATCGAGTTGATGAAACCTGAAATCAAGTTTATAAATTCTTACATTCACATTAAAATTTTCTTCATTTCTAAAGAGACTCATAAATGATGAATACAAGTACATTATTGAGATTCAGAAGCAGATTCAGATTGATATCTTCAAAAATTAAAACGTTTTATCATTCTCTATATTCCTAAACTTTGAATCTAGCTGTTAATAAAAATGTTGCTTAAAAAAAAAACAATAAATTCACAGCAGCGTTTAAATCATGTTTTCATATGATATTTTCAAACAGATACTATTGCAGTTTTCAGTACTTATTTCTACCAAATCATAATTATTTAATATTTTCATGAACAATGACGCACAGCCAATCACATTTCGTGAAGTTTCTCTTCTTATCTATCAAATTGTGACCTCTCATACTAGAATAATAATCTGAATCACCAACTTTTTGGGATTTTGGGAAGTGATAGCCGCGAGCCGTAGCAGGTATCTGTTCAATCAGAGAGATAAGCTGCGTTCTCGTAGGTCCTGTTTGTAACGGTGACCGATTAGATCGGCCAGCAAAAAAGACACTGTTCTCTGCTGTAAAATATCTTCCCGGTGGTTCGGAACCCACCTAAAACTGTAGGTCCAACTCATCAATCACCATCATCCAACTCATTACCCACGCACAGGTCTCAGACCTATGTGGGCTTCATCCTCAAAAATAAAACTAGCCATGACTCAGTCAAAAAATCTCGTGAAATTCGATCTTGCTATTTCCCCACATAATTCAAATATTGGTAAAAATTCTTACGAATGCTTCTTATATGGAAAACATTCAATAAATTAGGTTTATCAGATTCAAAGTGCCAGTTTCCGGGTGAAAGTCTAAAGCCGCGTCTCCACCAACCGAACATGTCTGCCGAACATTGTTGGCGAATACAAAAAACGGACAAACATTAAACATATGGGTCACCGAACATGTTCGTGAGTTCAATTGAAATGTTCGGTCTATGAGCGAACAGTGGCGACCAAGAACAGGTTTCCGCCACTATCCCCCACCACACCGATCATAATGTTCGAGAAGGCGTCCACACGAAACCAACACCAAACAATGTTCGGCAACATCAGATGATTCCAGCGAACACTGTTCGCCGAGCATGTTCGGTTTGTGGAGACGCAGCCTAATAAGGTCACCCACGTCCGTATCATTGTAAATCAGGTCATCAGTAAGAACATCTAAATCAAAATAAAGTTGGATGGCAGAAGATAACAAAATTAGGGTTATTAACTTAGGGTTACAACTATACCGGTATCACTTATTTCAAGGAAGACTTAAAAAGTATTCACTCAAATGAATTTTCAAAAGAATTTTACTTTGAAATATTGAAGCCTCAAGTCAGGTTCATAAATGAGGCTAAATTGTAGTAACTACAATCTTACATGGTAATAATCGATAAAATTATATTTCCGTAATTGAAATAAGGGTTAATATTCTCTGATATTGAAGGGAATCACAATGAATTTAATAAACGTAATGGGAAGAAGATAATAAAGTCTTGAAATAGGCTATCGATGGTATTTTTATTAGAATGTTGTTGACAATAATGTGATGGCTGGGAAATTTAACTATCTATGTTGACAAAATAACAAATGAATTTCATAGTATCATTTTTTTCATGATGTATACATCAACAATTTCATTTATTATTTCATTTTATTTGTCATTTGTCATTACTTAGTCATTGTATATTATATATTATACAGCACTAAAAAAAAAAAATAATATTAACAGACTCATATACCCCAAAACATAGTTTTTTATAGTGGGGTATCTAAAGATGAATTACTGATATAAAATATTCTGTATTTATGAAGTTTAAATAAAAGGATTTTTGTAATTATTATGTTATTGATTGAATAAATTTTGATTTGATTTGATTTGATTGTTTGATCATAATAGTACACAACAGAAAATGGATGTTATTTTTTATCCAGATCAGGTATGCCATGAAATTCAAATTGATATTTTTTGAAACACTTTTAATGACTTAAATCCCCAGTTGAGATCCACATCTCCATCCAGACACTAAAGACTGATGGCCGATATATTTTGTGTTAAAGCTTGAATTAACAAGCTCGGCCGATTCTTTTTTTATATTTGCCTTTTCTTCTAGTCCACCCGCTTCTTTCTTCAGAGTATTTTAATTTTATTTCAGTTTCCTAATGAGTTTTGGCAGAGCTCTGGTCTTGTTTGTGTTCACATTTCTTGGCTGAGAATACTAAATGATAAATTTAAGCCTGTGTGATGCTATATAGTCAGTCTATTCGAATGACGATGCTGTAGATTCCAGCTAGAAGAACTGGGGAAGAAAAAGAATTGGAAACGTTGTTTAGATTTATTCTGTTCCCACGTCCCATTTATTCCCAAATCCCCCTCCATCCACCTTCCATACACACTGACACTCCCCACTTTCCACCCTCTGAACAACTACCACCCTAAAACACCTCCAATACCCCCAAACTCAAGTTCGCTTTGAATTTATATCCGAACTTACACAAATAATTACATTGAATTGTATCAAATGCAATTTAAATTCTAAATCGATTCGTGAGTAGGCTACTGGACGAGTGCATTAATTAAACAGGGAGTAATTAACTTATTTTTAATGGAATCATTCGCGAAACGTGGAAAATGCAATGGATTTCATGGGAATAAGTAGGTGAATAATTCGATTGAACCATTCAATTAATCGCTTTTCAAATCCTGAGCGTGAAACGTTTCAATTTGAATGTGTGTTGCATCGACACAACTAATCCTGTTTATGACCTTTTCGTTTTTTGGCAAAGTGATCACTATGATTATTCTCTTGTTATTGCCCGATAATCCCTCTAACTTTATTTATTTAGTCATAGGATTTTATTTTGTTTTGTCAAATATATCATAGTTCCAGTATTATTCAGTAATTAATCTCTGACATGAAAAAGGGTCATAACCAATAGCTTAGCCTAGCCTACGTATCATGGAAAGCACGGTACTTCGTTTTTCTACAATATTTTCAATTTCTAAAGTTCTAATAAGGTGAGGAAGAAGGTAAAAGAAAATAACAAGAAAAGGAACACTGTCGTTAAGATACTTTTGGTTATCACTGGAGAAAATGATCATATTTTTCAGTCGTTGGATGCTCCAGACTGTAAAGTTAATTAATGTCAACTGGTCTTCAAATCTTCATTTATTGTTAAAGAAAGAAAGTTTTAATTGAAAAAGCGGCTTCTTAATTGTAGCAATTGGGCTAAAAATTCTTGTCAAATTTCTGTGAATCTTCTTAGATTAGCTTACTTGATCTTAATTCTGGTACTGAAGAATCACTATTTATAATTTAGGGGGTTTGTCTTAGCTTATTGTCGTTGTGTTTGTGTTGATGAAGGCTAACATCGCGATGCTTTGATGATAACCTCTTTATGCATTAATATCGCGATGTTTTGATGGTATTCATTATGGATTTATGTTATATAGTATCGGAATTAACATGGAAATCATTTCTATTTAATTCCAAGTAATTAAATATTGTAAAATTGAAATAAAACTTTTTTGATTATAACATTTGAGATTTTCAAAAAATATTTGTTCAAAACGAGTGGATTTTATTAAGAACCGTAACAATTAGTAATGAAGTATATTTAGTAATAATTATTGAATTGGTTACGGCTGAAGACTAGAACAACGAAAAGATTCAGTTACACTTGAACAAATCAGGATTCTTGTTACATACTCACATAACTAGTAGTCAACTAGAAGATACCTAGGTGCAGAAAATTTCTTCTTTGAACACCATGTAATTAGATCAGCTGCCCGATCGCCAGGTATGTATCAGTTGACTTGTAAATCGTTTAGGAGGCTGTAGTGCAGTCGTTCAATACACCATTGTTCCATCTAGGATAGAGTGGACGCTAAATTGAGCGATTAACCAAGAGCTGTTGAGGCAGATAGGAGGCAAAATACAAACATGACGGGGTGACAGTTCACGAGGCAAGAAGAAGAAGAGGAAGAAGGAGGATGATGATGAGGAGGGTTGGAGGGGAAGAAGGAAAAGAGAATGAGAGGATCAAGAGAGTGATAAGTGGAAAGGAGAAGGAAAGTGGAAAATGAATGCAAAAAATTAGAGGACGAAGACAGAGGAGAAGGAGAGATTGAAGGAGAAAGAAGTAGGCCCGCTAGAAGGAGAAAAAGAAGAAGGAAATGGAAAAGGAAAAGAAGAATGAATAGGAGAAGGAAAAAGGGGAAGAGTAAATAAATAAATAAATAAATAAATAATTATTTTATTTGTTATTGAGCTTTAGCTCATACAAATGAGTTGCATATCTATAGTTGCATACAGTAATAACAAACATAAAATATAGGAATCATCACCACATAACAATATAAATCGACAATGGATATAATAATAATATAATAAATGATATTCAATATAGGACATAAATATATCAGGAAATTAATATTATGATTGCTTTAACTGTAGGAGATCAGCCTGTTGTTTCCAAAATGTAAGTACGTAAGTTCAAAGCGTTTACCATAAATTTGTATACATCTTTCATTTTATTCACAGAAACATTAGAAAGAAGAACCATAACCCTATCATTATGTCATTAATATACTTTGATAAGAATTGTTGTCTCAAATCAGAATACATAGGACACCTGACTAGAATGTGTGTTGGTGTTTCCTCCTCTCTGATATTGCAAATTGGGCAGTGTTCGTTACAAGCAATATAAATTCCTTTATCCTTCAAATAAAGATATAAACCATATTCAGACGCCAAGCGCAGCTGAGTAATACATCTGACCCATGGGAAAACTGATTTTAAACTAAATTGCTCAGCCAAAACAAAATTTGGATTAATTATCTGATAAACAGGGCACTAAATTGAATTAATTGCCTGTAAAGGGGAAGAGTATGAAACATGATAAAGTAAGGATGCAAAAGAAGAAATATGAGAAGAGGAAGTGGAAGTGGAAGGAAGTGAAAGGAAGTGAAAGGATAAGAGTGTAATAAGAAGACGGACAGAGTATAAGTAGAAGTAGGAGAAGTGGTAGGAAAAGACGAGATTGAGGGAAGAAAGAATAGTATCTATAGGCTAAGTACAGAAGAGGAGAAGGACGTGTATGTCGCTGGCCCAGCTATGTCTGAATTCGTACAAACATATTAAGCTATATTAAGTATGTATTTCGTACCTTGAATAAAAAAATTTGTACCTCAACCCTGACTGAGCTACCAAAAAATTTGAGTTGCTGGGCAAGAGATTATGAATGGGATCCATTTTTAAAAATGATGTTAATATTTATTACCTATTTTGTTCTATTTAGTACCTCCAATAGAAAAATTTGTACTTCAAAGGTTTCAGAGATACAACATAAAAATGCTACAGGTTAATTTCCTCTCAGCCCGGCCATGTCTGAATTTGCATAAACTAGATATGTCAATTTTTGGGACATATTTTTTACTATTTGGTACCTCCAATAAAATAAATGGTACCTCAACCGCAACTGAGTTATCGATTTTTTTAATTTCACTGGCCTGATGAGAAAAAATCGTTTACTCAGTTATGGTTGAGGTACAAATTTTCTCTGTAGGTACTAAATAATACGAAATAGATATTAGATATTGACATAATTTGTTTTTCAAATTCAGACATGGCCGAGCTCACATGTCGCTGGCACGGCAACTTGAAAATTTTGATAACTCAGCCCGGATTAAGGTACAAATTTTTTTATTGCAGGTATTGAATAGTACGAAATAGGAACTAAATATTGGCTTAATTTGTTTGTACGAATTCAGATATGGCCGGGCCAGCGACAAGCACGTAGGACAAGGAATAAAATATAAACAAAAAATACACAAAAATACAATATAAACAAAGGCAACAATAATTAATAAACACAAAGAAATTAATGATTTCTGTCTGCGCTCAGAAGTCTATAAGCATAACAAATGTTTTGAATAGATTAAGATTGAAGAAGAGAATAAGAACAAAAGCAAGAGAGAGAACTGGACCAAGACAGAGAAAATGAAGAAATGAAAGGAGTGCAGGGTGACAGTTCACAAAGCAAGAATAAGATGAAAAATAATGGTTGAAGGAGGAGAGGGAGAAGAAAACAAAGGATTTGAAGAAGGGACGAACAAAGAAAGTGTGAGAAAGAAAGAGAAAGGATAGTGAAAAAAGAAGAAAATTTGGAGAAGAATAAAGTCAAGAATAGGGAAGAATAAGTTTGAGAGAAAAGGAGAAGGATAAATGAAAGAAGAAGAAGTAAGAAGGTTATCAAGTAGGAGAACGAAACAGAGAGTTAGGTTCATGAGTGCTAGTGTAATGAATAGATTAAGATAGACGAGATAGAGAAGATAGACAGAGAAAGTAGTGGAATGGATAGGAAAAAGAGAAGAGATAGAAAAAAGAGGAGAGATTGAAAAAGAGAACATGAGTTTAAGAGTTCTAAAAAGCGATAGGATTAGTGGGGGGGGGGGGGGGAATGCAGAATACAACTGTGAGAGGAGCGAATCAGAAGAGATAGAGAACTGATGAGAGAGGTTGGAAAGAAGAAAGATAAAATATATTTTAGAAATAGAAGTGAGAGAGAGCTGTAAGAGAAGAAAGAGATGTTAAAAGAAGTGTAAAAGGGAGGCGTTAAGATGTTGACTGTCGGCACTTTGGAGCGATAATCGAGGATAGCGTCGAGGTGAGGATTGTAGTTGCAAGGAGGTATCGGAGATGTCCGCGAGTCACGGAGCACGGAGCACGGAGGGAGCACCGTGTCGTGATGTATGGCCTATTTTCATCGGGACGCAATTTTCTGTTATTTATGAATTCACTTAACTGCGATTATGAACAATGGACAGTCGGTCGGATGGCTGCGCTGTGCCTTGATGATGCTGCCTTAAGTATAAATCAGAGGCGCGGTTTGCACTGAGATTTCCAGATGCAAAAAGTCTTTACTACATACATTATTTACACACCGCTCTGCAGCTATCAACGCCTCTTGTAGACATACTTTTCCTGTTTGTCTTTCTTCTCATTTTTCTCCTCTACTTTTTCTGCTTCTTCATTTTCTTTTTTCTTTTTCTTTTTTAATGCCTCTTGTAGACATACTTTTCTTGTTTGCCTTTCTTCTTATTTTTCTCTTCTACTTTTTCTGCATCTTCATTTTCTTTTTTTCTTATTCATTTTCTTTTTTATTCTTCTTTTAAACTTTCCAAATATTGATATTTATAGTTTTTATCATCATCGATAGATCAAGCAACAAAAAATTAGTCGAAAGTCATTTTGAACCTACTGTAATTGAAAATAATTGAACTTTTTGAATATAATTAGAAGTTATATATAATATAAATATTTTTAATAGTTTGATATTTTAAATATTTTTTTAATAATTGTGTTCAAGTGGGTGAGTGTACTATTTATTTGAATCACCGCTAGTTCCAGTAAAAATAAAGAAATCAATCATTTGTACAATAATCGGATAAAAAAAAATTTGACTGCCTTGGTGAGATAAAACAGCTAGAGCACTTATTAAACTTGTACTAGTAGTATAAAATAATACATTAAGTGATATAATAAAGCCTAATAGATGAAACGTTTGTAGTATAAAATACCTTTTAATTCTGCCTTTAGACCTGAGCCAGCCAGGATACACGACATAAATATTTTTTTATTTTCCTGCCTACTAGTTAACAATACTTATTCCGTCACTGTTCAAGATAGAAACTTCTGTTTGATCATACATAAACAAATAATGGATTATTTTGATACGAATATAAAAAATAATAAAAATATAAAAAGGAATACAGCATAGGAATACGGCAAAGTAATATAGCAAAATGAATACGAATATAAAAAGGAAAACAGCATGGGATAAACTATGCCTTCAATAAAAAAACTATACGAACCTGAGAACATTTGACCATTTATAGGCTCACTGTTATCAGTTATTTGTGCAGTTCATATTAGCACAAAAAATTAACAATTAACATTATTTTCATGATTTGTTTTGATATTATAACCATTACATAAGGAAAACAGCATGGGATAAACAATACCTTCAATAAAAAAAAAAACTATATGAACCTGAGAGCATTTGACCATTTATAGACTCACTGTTAACAGTTATTTGTGTAGTTCATATCAGCACAAAAAATAAACAAATAACATTATTATCATGATTTGTTTTGAAATTATAACCATTACATGCATTACTGTCTTATTAGATCAGTTTTTTGACACCTCCCAAGTCCTGGCACGCGGGGCGGTCCGCCCACTTGTACGCCACTTTTGTAGTAGTGTCTGATTTTGAAATATGGTTATCATTTACATAAGATATTTATTTCAATATTACTTTTGTTGATAATTTTTTTATAAGAATTATTATTATTATCAAAATTTTTAATTAAATTATCCTATATATATATATAATAATTTTTCTGATTTTCAAAATTTTTATTCTCGGGGTAGCGGTCACCCCCTCCGGCCATCTTTAATCCGCCCATGAACATGTGTGTTTTAAGTGAATATAGGACTATGTATGTGCTATGTGCAATGAGATTAGAAATTATTAGTCAAGAGCCGTGCCGTACAACTGCTCAGTCAGATAAGACAGATTCGCGAGTCAATTACAACTTAAATAACTATTCAAAAGCGCGCGCGAATCTGATATGAAGTTGAACAGTTGAACACCAGGTTAATAACTACGTCACAGATTTCAAACGCAACGAACTTCGAAAGAGGTCGATATTAATGACCATGTCTAGATTAGCAACGTTTTAAATTCGTTGTTCGGAATTTTCCGGTTTTTCCTTTTTTACTCAGGCATATATTTCACCTGGCCACTGTTGTTGTTTTTTTCGGCACACGATGATTGGCAAATTGTCGTAATCGTGAAGGCAGTAAAGTTTGTTTGACGGTTGGTGAGTGTTTTTATTGGAGGCGCGCGAATATAAAACGCTACGAAAATACGACACACGCGCAATGAGGCAATATATAGCAGCACATGTGCGCGAGAAAGATGGATGGATGTTGGGTGAACAATATACGGTATATATATATGTATATATACAATGCTGTTTCTGGCTTGAGCTCTCCCTCCCCACCGTACTCCACGTCTAACTTGTCCAGTAGCCAAAATCACCTCTCCTCGAAATCGTTCTGTCTTTATTGCGCCTGAGCTGCAGACGATGTCTTTCTCTTTCCCATCGTGTTTATCGGTCTCTCTCTTTCATCCCACCCTTCCGACACACAATCCTGCGTCCATCTATTCTTTATGGCGTAGTAGGGATGGATGAGGTGGGGCCGATGGGCGGGACGCGTGGCGGGGGGAGGACGAATGGATCTTCATAGCTCGTAAACCATTCGCAGCACAATTCCACACTGCAACTCTATAGGCGAGTCTCGTATCTTATAGGCCCGGGAGTAAGTAGTTCCTGTTTCCAACTACGTTACCATCTCGCGGTTGTCTTTTGATTAGTTTTAAAGCTACGATAACACTGTTGAGATTAAAATGCTGTCAACTAGTGACTGCAAACACAATGATTTCGAAAATTTATTTCGAAAAAAGTATTAGAACAATAACAAAACAACCTTATCACCTGATAAGGACACTTCCGGTACCTAGAGATAACAAAAACTTTTGTGAAAAATAAAAACCTATCAAGTGTTTAACCTATCGAGAAAAATTGAACTACTACTATTCCAGTGTTATTGTGTGGAAAATAGACATTAAATCCTGTGTGTAATTACTCTAATAATTGACTGTTTTATAGACACGTGCTTCTCAAAATAAAATCACCGAAAATGGTAGTACGTGATACGCGATAAAAAAATCGTCAAGGGACTTGTTCACTTCGTTTCCTGTTGTCTTCTGCGTGCAAAAATAAGGAACTTTGATTCTGTGTAACGCTGTCTGCGGCCTTTTTCTCTACTGTGAGAAGGGGATTAGGCCGGTCATAAACAACAAAGTACTGCTGAGAACTCCGCTGCAGAAAAGAGGGATCTAACTGCGGGACGTCTCTGGAACCCACCAAGCTGAGGATCGCTCCTCTCTTTTCCACAATTGATACTGGTGAGTGGGGAACGATATTTCTTATCACTGTTTTGAAACCTTCAATAGTGTCTGTCGGCTTTTGAAACATCAGCAAGGTTGTTTTTTTTTTTTTTGTTTTTGCAAAGTGTCGACTCCTACTACTGTATGCACTTATGCATTTGGTATAAAATTCTGAAACGAATTATTTTGTTAATTATTTAATCAATATTGAAATGACATTTTAAAAACAAAGCTTTATTCGATTTACCTATTATGTTGAAATATTTTCTTCTCCTTCTTCTTTATCATCTCGTAGAGTAAAATATTTGAATAACCACAGGCTACTAAGAATTTAGTTCAACCAAAGACAAAGACAATGTACATTACATTATAACATTACATTGTAACGTTACATTATATTGTCTTTGGTTCAATTAAAACTTTGTTACCTGTGTGCTTCTGGATTGAGTGATAAAATAGGCTACTATTAGTTTTTTCGTGTTGGGTTCTTTTAAAGCCTTTTTCTCAGTAATTATTTTGGTATTAAGCCCACAAAATTATTAGACACAATTCTATTGTATTTTCTTTCATTCTCTTGTATTTGGCCGGTCATATAGTAGAGCCTACTTTGATACTGGTGCAAGAATAGGCTAAACTTAGTACATTTTGGTTCTAGATGATAGTGAATAACGTTCTTCCTTATCACTGTTTTGAAATCTTTAATAGTGTCGGCTTCCAACTGCATTTACCTTCCTATAGTACTCACATCTCCAAGATAAAAATCTGACGCTAATTTTTAAAAATATTTTCTAGTTCTATTATACTCTTGTACAATTAATATAAAGGAATAAGGATAAATAATTTAGATCAACTAAAATACTACAGCCTAGTTCTCAAATTCCGTCTAAAAATAAATATTTAGAATAAATTCATTCATGAAAATAACAGTTTTATAATGAGAATTTTAAATATTGAGCAAATTATAAGCAAATCATACTGGCTCAAAAGAATATACAAATGAAAATTCAAGAGTTGTTCATGGGAATTATACTAAATTTGCGGTAGTAATATAATAGTTGAAGATGGCATCTGGGAGCCAATGATGTTTGATATATAAGGGAGATGTCAAGGACCTAAACCCCTATCTTACATTTAACCAATTAATAAAATGATCTAATTCTATAATTTGCATATCTTATCTTGGGTAAGTTTATAGAGCCCTCAAAATCTTAAGTAGCATGTTAAATTCTTGTTAGAAATAAATATATTTCTATTCTCAAAATACTTTTGATGGACGTGTAAGACCATTCTTGATTCAATTTAATATGATCCAGCACCTAATAAGCACCATTTATGCGAAATGTGAAGGAATAAAACAAAATTGTTCCTGCTCTTTACTTGCTTCATAGGCTATGAACTATAAATTATATTTAGGCATAGTGTTTGAGGGGGATACACTCAGATTTTTAACTAATCAAGAAGGTTGATGGAGGAAGTTTAGGTTAAACCTAAATGTGGGAAAACTTATAAAATGACAGAATAATAGAAAATTCAGATCATGCACGGCTTGCTCTTTATAGTAGTTTAGAAAATTTTTGTAGCCTAACAAATTAAAGGCTAATTGAATAAAATGCATCATCAAATATTTCCTAAATATGATATAGAAAATTCAGTATATCCCACTTAATGAAGACTAGGGCAAATAATGTTTAACTGAGAGTATGGAATTTGATCAGTAGATCCTCATTTTTTTTTTTTTTTTTTTTGGAGGATGAAGCCCACATAGGTCTGAGACCTGTGCGTGGGTAATGAGTTGGATGATGGTGATTGATGAGTTGGACCTACAGTTTTAGGTGGGTTCCGAACCACCGGGAAGTGATTTTACAGCAGAGAACAGTGTCTTTTTTGCTGGCCAATCTAATCGGTCACCGTTACGAACAGGACCTACGAGAACGCAGCTTATCTCTCTGATTGAACAGATACCTGCTACGGCTCGCGGCTATCACTTCCCTAAGGGGAACGTTATACAACGTTATTCGGCTTTATGTAAAGTAAACTCTCTGTCTTTATCCCTTTCTGCATTTATCCCTTTCTGCATTTATCCCTTTCTGCCTTTATACCTGGATCACTCTGCGTGCAGGGCAAATCATTTGAGGAAGTTGAGGAGAGACTACAGGAAGCTCTAGAGCTGTTAACACAATACTATGATGTCAACCACCTCAACCCAAACCCTAGCAAAACTCAAGTATGCGCCTTCCACTTGAGGAACAAGGAAGCAAATCGCCACCTCAAGATAATTTGGAGAGGGGTCACTCTTGAACACTGCGGTAGCCCAAAGTATCTAGGTGTCAGACTGGATCGAGCACTCACTTACAAAAGTCAATGCCAGGAGCTTAAGAAAAAGGTTGGTGCTAGAAATAACTTGCTAAGAAAGTTAACGGGAACAACATGGGGAGCTCAGCCTGAGGTGCTTCGCACGACAGCCATGGGCTTGTCTTTTGCAGCAGGGGAATATGCGGCTCCAGTTTGGGAAGCATCAGTGCACGCAAAACAGGTAGATATTGCACTGAATGAGACAGTGAGGATTGTAACTGGCTGTCTCAGACCAACCCCGATAGACAAGGTGCTGGTATTGCACCACCTAATATCAGGCGTAAAGTGGCTGCAGAGATTGAAAGAAAAAAGCAACTCACTGATAGGCGACACCCCATGTTTGACCACGTTCAGGTGGCATCTCGACTGAAGTCTAGGCACAGCTTCATGGTGAGAACGGAGCCCTTAACAACAGGACCTGAAGCTCGTCGGCTTGATCTATGGAAGACAGCAGTCCCAAGCAGGCCTTGTTTGAAGGAAAGATTAGCTGTAGGAAAGGATTTACCATATGACGTATGGAAAACACTGAACCGTCTCAGAGTGGGAGTGTCAAGCTGCAAGGCCAATTTAAGAAAATGGGGCTATATTGATGATGACAAATGTGAGTGTGGAGAGATCCAAAATGAAAGCCACCTCTTAAGCTGCTCACTGCTGAATGATGCATTCTCTGTTGATGATATTTTAGAAGTAAATGACAAGGCAATAAATGCTGCTATTTTCTGGAGAGGAAAAATTTAAGTTTAAGGTGTTGGCCGGACACGAAAAGTAAGTACCTGGATCAATTTCGTTTTAATTTTGTTCCTACATTGGTATAATCAATTTTTAAATAATTGTTTTAGCTGAAAGATGACACAAGTTTTCGAAATTGTTTTCTGGTTAGAACAGATTATTCTCTAATGTAATATTTTATATATTTCGAAAATACTTTATTTTCTTTCTTTTCAAAGAAAAATGAATCTAAAGAAGAAACTCCTATTACGATCAAATGTAGTGCGATAAGAGAAATAAACTAATATTAAGAAAAAATGAAACAAAAATTTTTGATCAATTTTCAAAGATTTTTAAACAAACCAAAGTATTATCAAATGCTCAAACGCGGAACAAGAGGTTTTCGAATTTCAAGGTTCTAGAAAATTTCTTCTTTTTTTTGGAATCTTAGAGCTAAAATGATACGAAATTTGAGTAGGTTAATATTGAGCTGCTGTACGTCCATCGTAACTACCTACAAGTAGTCTACAGCTTTCATTGCAACTAAGAATAACACTAACATATTATCTCACAAACAAATTAGTAAAAAATACAACGAATACAATATTAATTTGACGGGTAATTAATGTAGCAGTGACGTCACAAGGATTCCGCAAGGTGTTGCGCTTCCTATCAAGGCCTCACTATATAGTTATATAGTGATGCCTTGTGTCTACTTTGCAAAGGGATTAGGGCTGCTGCTGCATAGTTGGCCATGTTGATGACCTACGTGATCGCTGGTGAACCCCAACCCGGGATTAGGGCCACATTTGATTGTGCGGTATGCATGATTATTATTATGATGATTATGAGCCACCGCATTCACTTGTTGGTATCCTGGATTTAGCTAGAATGAGCTGCTAGGGTTCATGACGCTCCTATCCATTAGCATGGATATGCTATTCAATGTGAGTAGGGCTAATAGTGAAAGAGCAGAAAATGATATCAACTAAGTTTATAGTCACTATACAGTAGGATAAAAAAAAAATTGAAAAAATGTCCAAATAAAATAATATTTTATTGATTCTGTACTTGTCATTTTTTTTAAACTGTTGGTTATCATCGGTACTAGCCTTTTAATCAGTCAATTATCTTTTATTGCGTTAAAAAAATTTACATAATTGCATTTGCAAACGTGATAATTTGTAAAAAAACATAATTAGACATAATTATCTACATATAGATATAATATATTCTCTCACACATGCATACATACAATAAAATGAAATCACCATTCACTCATACAAAACTTGACCTTATGTTTTTAATGCAAGTGTAGTGTATACACACCTAGGCCTCCTATCAATAATTTTTCCATCAGAATTTAATAATATTCTAAAGATATTACTGTTATAATTCTTTTAATACTATTGATACTAATATTAATATTAATACTGTACTAGATTAGACTATTAGTCAATATTGGACTGAAAATAATATATTTTTGGAATTGAATTACATAAGATAAATAAGTATGGCTTTTATTGGTGGGGAGAATCTTATGGGTAGTTGCACCTCACTGTTAAATTTATTTCATGAGCAACATGATGAAAGTAAAAAATAGTGAGTTCCGACCCCCCAACAAGGAAATGGTAATAAAGAAGCTTGCGTCAAGTAAAAGCTGATGTTCATTGTAACAATTCGGGATGACATATTTGAACATTTAAATACACTAGAATAAATAACACTAAAGATAAACTAAATAACCTATATGTCACCAAATAAACTGAAATAACACCAAAGTAGAGTTTGCAACTAAATTTTTTTCATTTGCAAATTGATCTACATTTATTTGGAAATGAGTACTCAAGTTTTTATTAATATTCCAAAATGGACATTTTCAGACCTATGATGCCGGAACTGACTTGATTTAACGGGTTGGCTAAATTTGAAAAACAAAACTGAATATAGACTGAATTTTTTTGTGTTACTTGATCATTTGAAAATGGTGATGCAGCTCCAAGCTTCTGGACGATGACTTCTTGACATAATTTCATTTCATTACCGTAAAACTGGCTACCAATTAATTTTTTCCAATTTCCATCGCAATCTTTCCAATTAACTATTTTCTTTTTTTAGTGTAGCTTCTTCTTTATCCTTACCTTATCCTTTTTCTCACACTGTTTTCCTTCTTCAAATCGGGATGGATAGAAAAGTAAACCAGCTAAGATTAAGTCGATGGGGAAAAACGCAACTTTTAAAATCTGGCTACTTGATGCGCTTGAGAGCCGGCGAGCATTGCTTCTCAAATGGATAAATTGAGGTCAATTTGGAATATAACAGACATTAGCTCTCGCCCTAACCGGCAATTACGGCGCTATTATGGCCGGCTTCAGAACAATGTTCCACTCATAAGATTTCTAAGCCTCACTGTAGTATCTCCTTATATTTCACTGTCAAATTCTTTAGATTATTTGTTATGCATTATTAATATTATTATTATTATTATTATCAGCTCTCTTCTTGGTTGAACTGTTTGGAAGCTAAAAATTATATAAATATTCTATTAATATGTAAGTGATTCTTGAAATAAACAAATAAAAATGTTTTATTGAAGGTGGTTATTCGTTAAAATTATCTGTTTTTGAGTAGAAAAAGTTTAAAGTTATATGTGGCCGCCATTTTGAAAAGGTTGAGTACTTATCATGATATGATAGCCTATATATTTCATATTTATTTATTCACACACAAAAAACATGCAATATACAAGTGATGAAGTTTGACAAATACATAAAGTCTACAAAATTTAAAAAAAAACTGACTATGGTGGGTGTGCTAGAGTGAGGAAAGAGGAGGAGAATACGTAGTGCATGGTTTCCCATGTACTAGGCGGATAGCAAAAGAGAAAAGTGGGAAAGAAAAAGGAGAAGATGTAGAGAAAAGACCCTGAAGATGAGTACATGGGTGGAAAAGAGGGAAAGAGAGAACGAGAGAGAGAGAGAGAGAGAGAGAGAGAGAGTGAGAAGACAGGAAAGAATAAGCGAGCCCATATTCAATAAACATTGATATTTTCATTTTCTTGAACACAGATTTTATTCTTCACTCCTACTTGCCAGATTTCAATAGCTAACCCTAATCTTTACACAAGATAATTATTTATGACGACTTTTCTCAGAAAATCAAAATGGCGAATAATGTTAAAATTGAGAGAGAATTGACATGTTTTTACCTTTTAGTTTGTATATTAGAGCTAGCGGGATTCTGTACAGTGGGATGTATTCATTCAAAATTTCTATAATGATTAGGTCCTATAATGTCCCTTTCAATCAAACTATGTTAAAGTCTATAATTTAAGTGGTATTTACTTTAGAATTTAGATAATAATGTTATGTTTTGAAATTTGAAACGCAATGTTAAATCTATTAATAATGATGCCAAGTATTATACAAAATATATTATTTTATCGTACTACTAGAACTATGAAGAAGTTTAAATGAGCTCAAACACTAAATTAAGAAACAAAACAAAATAATTTCAAGAAAAATCTTAAACTAAAGACCGATCCAGATGCTCCGTTTTGTCTGCCCAGTTAAAACGCAGCGACAAAACGTAGCATCAGGACAGCCTTGATTAATATTCTGCCAGTTTTTATTTAGTATTCACCTCCCTTGACAAACTCTAACTTATAATGAACTAATCAAAATGCCTAGGACCCTGTACCGCTGAGGGTGAGACCTTACGGTTGTAGTAGCCTAAAACCTATATATTTTACACATAGACTATATATCTATGTATTTTAAAAAGGGGTTAGCGTGAATGCGAGCATAGAAAGCCTGTAGTTGTGCTTGTTCACCGTGCATGACACGACGTGACGTTCCGGTTGCGTGATACGGTCCTAAATAGAAACTTGAACGTTTAACGCGACTCTATTACCCGCTTCCCATTTGCGATACTGATAAAATTTGAGTCACTTTTTTCGAAAATGGGAGTTGAAGCTGATGGGGCAGTGTAGAAAAAACTTGGGGCCGGAATTAGACCAATCTTCCAATAGGAAGACAGTATCAATTACGTTATTATTATTATTATTATTATTATTATTATTATATTATTATTATTATTATTATACATATATTATTATAGCTTATCGTTAAGGTAAAATACAGTTTTTCCTAGCTTGGAGGTCAATTTTTATATGATGATAAAATTATGAAAATTTCAAGCTATTGCAACATAAGAGGATTCAAATTGGAAGAAAAATTTGAGGTTTAAATAGAGAACATTGGGTTGAATGAATGTTCAAATAAGAAGATTAAAAAACATTTTTCTTGGTACTTTTTCTAATCGTTGAATGATTCAAGATTTTTTGTGAGACGAATGAATAGAAAGCATGTTTTCATACGACTATTTCCATCGAAATTTTGTTTAGGTCTGTTTGTTACTTAAAAACAACGTTTAATGAAACGATTTTATTTTTTCATTACCACCCGCATTTAAACCCTATCTAAAATTATTTTAAATTAATCAGAAGTTGTCAAAATGATAATATTATTCTGTAACTACAATTTAAAAATTCCAATAGGTACTATGCAGTGGTGTATTTTCCATAAGAGCAAGAATAGATTGATAAATAAAGAATAGCTTTTCCCTTACAAAATCAGTACAAATAAATAATCCATGATGGAGAAATATAAGCAGAATTATATAATTTCTACACGATGTACAAATGAATTTATTGTGAAAGAATAAATTGTGGGCGCTAGGTATAAAACGCTTCTCGTCTATATTGAAAGTCTGCCTGAATGTGTATATACTGTTGTAAGTACAGTACATTTATTTTACTGGATATACAGTAATATATTATGACATAGGATAAGGGAAGTGATAGCGGAGTGCCGTAGCAGGTATCTGTTCAATCAGAGATAAGCTACGAAACTCCTAGGCGCTCTTTGTAAGGGTAACTGATTGGATTGGCCAGCAAAAAAGACTCTGTTCTCTGCTGTAAATCACTTCCCTGTGGTTCGGAACCCACCTAAAACTGTAGGTCCAACTCATCAATCACCAACATCCAATTAATTACCCACGCACAGGTCTCAGACCTATGTGGGCTTCGTCCTCAAAAAGAAAGATTGGTATTGAAATATTATTATATTTTTGTTGCTCAAGATTTTAGAGTGGAGTTTAGCCTACTGATACTTGTAAAATAATTTAAAAGATCCACTCAAATTTCAATGTGACCCAAAATCCATTCAAAATATTATTTTCAATTAATTTGGTGATAAATGTATTTTGCTATTGGTGGAAGGTGGATTAGGATACTGTAGTGTTGAAGATAAACAGTAGTAAAAGGAGTGAGAAAGAAAAATAAAAAGGAAAGTAAACAGTGAAATATAATTATTGATTGATTGATTAAATGCCTTTATTAGGGCGGAGTTAGGACTCCTGGTCCTCTCTTCCACTCAACCCTCAACCCAATGAGAGAGAGACAACAGATTGATTGTGAGTGAATGAAGAGCAATTGACTGCTGAATGGGATGAATGAAGAGATTTTGGAGAAGGAAAAGCTGTAAAAATTATGTTACAGCGACGGATTCACCTGTTTCACAGTGTTTTGTTTGTGAGTGTGCGTCTGCGAGTGTGTAACACTGTAAGTTATGGATCTGGTTGCCCTGCCGTTGTTTATGCCTATGGGTTTTTAAACGTTTGCTTCTGATTCTTTTTATCACTCTTTCTTTCTCACTTCTTTCTCTTATTTCCTCTTTCACTCTTTCTTTTCTCTTCATTCTCTTCATGGAACCCTCGTCCCATCGATATAATTCAGACCCTTTATACAACTGTCTGTCTCTTTCAATAGTACGTACCGTTTCATTCCCACAAAACAATTTTGGGTGGGTTTAAGAGTTATAATATTTCAGTAGTGAGTTTAAAAATTATGTCTCAAAAAATTACTTTTATGTCTACTATACTGTATAACTTCATAAAAATGATAAGAATTAGAAAACTGTCTCCAAAAAAAAAAAACGTTATATGGCTTATGGTTTATAACATAATTTTTTGTAAGTTTCCTAGGATTCTTTTGCGCCTTGAAATTTCCTTTGAAATTCTAATAATTCGACTATTAGATCTTAAATCGGTACTTCATATAATTTCTGTTCTCCCTATATAGGCGAATTTATGTATTATTGTGAACAATGCAACAATGTCGGTCGCATGAACACTGTAGACATAGTATCGCATTAATACTATAAGATTACGTCGTAAAACTATTACATCTTGACTAGGTGTCAAACTTACAGTTGTGTCTCAAAATAATTATTACTAGGTTGAGAAAATTCACTTCTTAAAGAAGAAAATGCTATAAGATTAACTCTTGTATCGAATATTGTAATAAAACAATGAGCTCAATGAAAACGAATATTTATGAAGTCAAAATATTGCATTTGTACACATTAATTATCATTATTATTCTTGATTATTACCTGTTTCCATTGTTAACTATGTAGTAGCATACACGTATTTTGAAGCTGTATCCAAGTTTTTGTTTTGCATGTCTTTCCTTGGCAAGGCAATACTTCTCATTTGATTATCATCTTCCTTGATTCAGATTCCACCTGAAACTCAAAAAATTCTGTCAGTTTGGAAAATTAATCAATCAGTAATGGAAAATTAGGCGAGCGTGGAACTTAGAAATCATTCTAGCTGCTTAATCAAGTTAAGCATCAGCACCTAAACATATAATATAAAATAATACTGATAATCATCAGCACTTATCAAACATTCAATTAATAATTCATTATATAAATAATAATATTAAGACCTAGTACTGACCAAAATAAGCAACAAAGAAATTTACAATAGAAAAAACTTCAGAATAAAACTTTATAAATGGGAAGTTATACCAGAGATACCAGAGACAAAACCTCCAAGAGTTGGAACAAAATGGAGTGAAGAGAGAAAAGCTGAATTCACACAAAAAAATGAAAAGCTGGTGGGCAAACAAGAAGAACAAGTCCAAAAAATGAACCATCTTTACTCAGCGTCTTATATATTATGAGATGTAATATTGCTGAAAAAATAAATTATCATTGTCCATTGAGATTTCTGATATAAGAGAGACAGATATAAGAAGAGTGAAAGAGCGGAATAGAAAGATAATATGCAGGAGAATTGAAGAGAAACGAGGAGAGAGCAGAATATGTTGAAAGAAAGTGAATGATTGAAAGAGCAAAAAGCTGGTCATAAAATGATGAGATGTTGACACTAAAGTTGATCAATTTGTCTAAACACGAATAAAATTTGATGTAACATGTTGGCGAACAAGATGATTAGATAGTTTACAGATGCGCTAACTGTTTTAGAAGACTCCCTCGAGTGAACGTGACAGTAATAGTCCATAAAGTTTTCGTTTTATGATCACTTAAACTGATAGTTTTCAGCTCTGCTCTGGTCTTCTCTCCATTCAGCATTTACCTTCATTCACAAATATAAATAATATTACTGTCTCTGCATATTCATTAGGGTCTGCCTACTATACATGAGTCTTTTTTGCCTCCTTTACATGAGTCTATACATGGTCTTTTTTTACATGAGTTAGTTGTTCTTCTAAGCGCGTCGCGCGTTCATGTAGTCCAACAATACAATATAAGTTAATAATATGTTTTAATAGTATGTTTCATTGATTTGATGAAAACTACTACAGTTGATGAGTTTATGAGTTGAGTAATAAATAGCCCCTTCACAACCTGAGCTGCATTTACGCATTGTCGACTCATGTAGTGTGTAGCACAGATCCAAGACGTAGATCTGTTCAAGGGTGACCCCAGGGCGGTTATGGGGGCCATTACCCCCCAAAATCAGAAATTTACTGGAGAAGGAAAGGAAGGAGGTACAATCTCTCAAAAAATTCCATTTGTGACACCCCAAACTTCCGAGCTGGGACCGCTCCTTGATCTAATTGATTAATTGCTTTTATTAAGGGCGAAATTAGGACTCCTGGTCCTCTGTTACACACAACCCTAAATTTAGGGTTGCCTACATTAACGTATGTAGGATCTGCCTACATTAAGTTGAGTAGTGACTTCCATAATAATTAATCAAACTATAACTAAATTGATCGAATAAGAATTAAATAAAATTGAATTAAATATGAAAATTGTATAAATGTTATACAGAGTGTCTTGCAAAGTGAAAGATCCGTTACATCAAGGTTCTGCCTAAAATTTCCAGTAATTGTTAGCCCTATCGACCTCCATTTTGAGCTTTTAATGACGGGAAGAATGCATATTTTGCGAACTATACATCGATATTTCTCAAAAACGGTTGATAGGCAAATGCTTGCTGGGCACATTTTGACAGAAATTTGATGTAGAAGCTTGGGTTACAGCTCTGTAATTCATGCGGGACACTACATTTTATCGATGCATTCAATGGTTAAATAACTGAATAAATCTAACCAAACATAAAATTATCTGTAGTATCCAATTGGTTTTTTCTGAATAAGCGCATACATGGAAAATAGCGATGAGCATGAATGAGAATGGACTAGCTACAAAATATAGATCGATTACCAAAATAAACCTACATTAAACTCACGTAGGCCAAGCCTGCATTGAAAACTAACAAATCTAACATAATTTATTATGAAATCATGTTGGAAAAGGATCATAGCGGTCAATTGAATTAGATAATGACAGTGTACCAAGATCACACCAATTAAAACCGAATAAATAATATTTCAATGCAGTAGAGTTGGCTACATTCTATCCTATTTGAACTATGAAGGGTCAATATGGTCATTGCTAAGATAAGTTCTGATTACGATTTTGATGAACAATTTTGTAGTCTGAGACATTTCTATTTACTCTTTGAGTAATATTCATTATCACCTTTCAAATACGTCAAAACGTCAATAGCTGATTGATGTATGAGTTCATAAAGCAAAATGTTGACAGATAATTAAACCATCTGTCCAGTAAGAAGAATCACGTAATAAATACAAATATATTGATTGTTTATAAATATTTTGTTCAGTTTGTTTCAACGTAGGCATTGGAAAATATTGCAGTGTCAAATAGAGTTCAAGAAAATTGCTGCTAATTTTTCCCTTGCTCTAAGCCAATTCCAAGTTAATTTTATATGTCTGCCACGACACTAACATTGACTTTCTTCGTAACGAGAGAAAATCCTGTACTTAATTTCCTTTACCGTAGGCTACCACATATCCCTTCCAGGGGCGTATCCAGGGGAATATCGGGATACATCCCCCCGAAATACTAATTACTTACAGATTAAATGAAAACAGTTAATAGAAAAATAAACCTTTGTTTTTTTTAGCACAAGAGTTTGTCACGGGAATCACAAAAAGTATTCTACTGGTACTCTTACTCCGCCGCGGCATGTACAGTGAGCAATGTGACAATGCAGTGTTTTCGAGTGGTGTCTGTCACTGACTTCCGGTTCGGAGATATATTTCATTCAAATTAACAATTGCTTTAATTGAAATATCCAAGTAAAAATTACTTTAAAATGCTCAAAAGGTGGTTAAAAAATGAGAAAATTAAAAAAAATTCCGGGGGAACCCCCATCAACTGGGGGGATTCCTTCCCCTCCCCCCCCCCCCACGAAGTTCAATCCTGGCTACGCCACTGATTCCTTCCAGTTTGGTGAGAATAATTCTAATCCTAATAATAATAGTCTAATCCTAATAATTTTAAAACCTCTATGTCGCACCGTATTCTTGCACTCGAACTAAACACTTTATAATAATCACTTTAACGTTGCTGGCGCATGCCTAGAACTAACCTGATCTAGTTTAACTTTAAGAAAAAGGTTAGCGGCGATTTTTTCAAACTCTAGCTCAAGATCAAGTTGAACTAAGATCTTCAAAATTTGAGTAGGATTTATTGTCATGGATACATTGAGATAGTTTATGTAATTAATTAAATAATAATAAATACAAACAAACTTCCATTCAAAGTAACATACTGTATCAATATAATAATCGAAATTAAGTTCAATACAAAACTGATTTTTCAAATCATATTCCAACGTGATCGTAATCATTATTCGTTCCTATCGAATATCAATTACAGGAATAACCTATTACAGGAATAACACGCTTATTAGGATTTATCTGGTGATTCAAGTGCACTGTATTAGAAACCAATATATTTTCCGGCTCTGTTACTCTTCAGAATGAATGATGAATAATTCATCCCAAAGAAGGCCATAGAGTAGTAGTGCCGTATCGTCAGCTACTCATGACAAATCTGTAGTCTACCTACAACCGCATTCAGGTTGATATTGCAATTTTATACGTTTCATTCACAGCTTATCTCGTATTGAATACTGAATTGAATAATGACTGGAATTTCATCTACTTCTAAATATTCTTGAGACTAACATACTTGCGAATCGAATGATTAATTGATAGATAGGAGGTATTGAAAGCCTCTCATTTTGATGTTGTAGTTCCTCATTACTTTTTCATTTGATATTTTAACAAAAATAATTATTGAAAATACTCTGCTAGTGAATTGAACACTTACATATCCGCATGATGGCCGTTTCACATTATTGTAATGCTTCCTCTGACACCCGATGAAGACCAACTGAATCAGGTTTAAAATTGGGGTTTTGGTTGTGAACAAGTTTATTTTCTTTAAAAAAGAAGCTAAAAAAGATGTAGTTGGTTATTTTCAAATACGCATTCAATTTAAAACACTTGAAGTTAGGAAATATTCAATAGATGTAATAATTGCTACAGCTAAGGTCTCAAAACATCATAGACTCATTGGTAACAGAATGACTACATTTCAAGAGTGTGCTCTCTCACTCTCACTCTCTCTCTATCTTATATTCTCTCTCTCTGTTTCTTTATCAGCCGCATTTACATCACATTAGAAGTGTTTTTCAATTCTAGAAGACTACCACCTATTATTTTTCTCTGTAGATGAGAACTGAATTTATTAAAATAAGACTAAACTATAATTATTAATAATACAGTGAAATAAGGCCATACTCTCTGGTCCAATTTCAATTTCAATTATTTCCACAATAAATACAATAAAAACAAAGCATAAAGCAATCAAGGAAATATATTTCCCCGCTTAGACCAACTCTTTTAACTCTCGATTTCATTAAAGAGAATTTGATACTGATTTACTTCAATAGTCTTTGGGATAAAAAGCTCACATTTTGTATACAATTCTGTACAAAAAATGAAGTTCAGAAAAATTAATCAGTTTCACACTCTAGGTTGCCCTATACACTGGGGAAATGACCAATAACTTATTTTATAAGTCTTCAGAAACTTAATTTGGTTTTGGATAATATTATATTCAATTCAATTTATTGAACTATAATAAATAGGTCATACACAGTTGAAACGTCGAATGATTTTTATAATGTATGCTAATTAAGCAATTGGTCATTAATGAAGTCAGGTAGTTGAAAATAGGAATTGAAGAAATCATCAATACAAGCATTTTTCCGTTATCCAATCTTGAAATCAGAGACAGACATTAGAACTAAATCGCACATCCAGATTTCGTTGAACAAATAATTTCAATGCCATCAATCATAGCTCAAACTGTGTAACAAGCTCACTCGATGACAGGCTGTGAAAATTGCTTTCCGTGGAAGCACGAACAACAAAATAATCCGTTGAATATTTCATTAATCAGACTGGAGGAGCCCCGATAACAATAAAGACATTCCAAAAACCAATCGTGGAATTCGTAATTTGGACGCAAGTTATCATGTGGTTGATAGCGGCCAAAGAACTGTGTTTTATCATCGCGTGTGAAAGAGTGGCCTATCTACTAGTTGGGGGCCGTCATACGGTGAGCGCTTCCCTGCAGAGATAATTACTGCAACACCCTCATCCAATACCCCAGCATTTAGGCTGGCTCATATTTCAAATAGTGGAGAGTTTGATTTAGGGGTGCAAAATGACTATTACACTGAAAGTTGTTGGCCGCTTTTACGAACTTTGTATTGAACTGGGCAACTACTTCGCACATTGATTAATTTTTGAAATTTTTATATTATATTTTAAGAAAAATTCAAAATGAACAACAAATATTCAAACAAAAAAATTCATGTAAGGAATTTTTATGATGATCCTTGACATTGCAATCTTGAAGATAAGCCCTCTAACAAAATCCTCTCTGGAACTGAATTTTCTGTATGAATAATGGGATAATTGATTTCATTGTAGAGGAGTATAACTGCAATATTTTCGCCTTATTGAGGTGGATGATGTTTTTCATGTCAATTACAAAAAAATCACATTATCAATCGAGTTCCTTTCCAAACGCCTCTGATAAATAATAGCTTGGATACAGGAAGTATTCTAGATAGTATACACTCTAACCAATGCAGTGTCAGACCTTAAGTAATGGTAGAGGTTTTTTTCAGTGGGCTCGGCTTACTGATATGAATATCGCTCAGTGAGGAAAGCAAACTATTCTATTGCAATCACGGCTCTGAGTGACATTTTGTTTCAGTCCGCTGTTTGGACTAAAACAAGCTGCCTATCACAGCCTTAATTGAAATAACTGTTCATGTATACTTAATAAGCCGATACAACGGAGTATCCAAAGACCCACAAATTAAATAATTTATTAAGATTAATTTTCCTGATAGGCATATGTACCACGCAACTAACCTCTCTACTAACCTTGCCATTCAACTGCTTCGGTTTCTATAAACATCGTAATGTTCACAAAAAATGCACATTGGAAGTTCTTGCAAAAGATTTTTGTTGTCCTCTTCTACTTGTTCAACAGATCTATATAATATATCATGCATCAAAACTTTCTCTGTTTTTTCTCAATTCGACGATTTAAAATAATTAAAGAAAATATTTCAGCATGAAAATAAAAACGTCAACGCTTGCACTGTAAAAAAAACAATAAAGTTGATAAATGGGCTAAGCCTACGTAACTTCCAATGTTTTGATTTTCAAATGTAAATAATAGCTGCCAATATTTTGATCATTACTAGCGTAAATTAACTCAGAGCCTATAGTGGTAATCTGTTTTACATCATAATTATTTTTATATTCGACCGCCAAACTCCAAATCAATAGCAATCTCACTTGGACTATTATGAAGCTGTAGTCTAGAATCTTTCTGTCAAGCGCTAAGGCACAGACGGACGGACGAACAACGGGACGATTTCAATAAGGCCCTGTGAGTCCTTAAAAAAACTGATACAACGAAGTATTCAAGGACCCGACGATTTCACATAAAATAATTATTATTATTTATGCACTATCCAACTTCATTGATTTCTATAAACATTAGGCTATATGCTTCCCAATACACAAAAAAATGCACAACCACAGTTCCAGAAAAAGATTTTTGTTTCTTCTTCTTGTTCAACAGATAAAATATTCTCATAATGTATCATGCCTCAAGCTGCTCTAGCATGAACGGACAGCCGGACAACGGCACGATTTCATTAATGCCTTTTCGGGTACAATTGTGTCAGGCGTAAAATAGGCTACCCACTTATCCAGCAGTAACTTACAAACTATCGATTCAATTGAAAAGCTGAGAACATGTATGTGTGGTCTATATTGCCCCTGCACATACTTGTTAGATGTATGACAAATATAAATTCAAACACTTCATTAAAAATAATCAGGATCATTGGAAGTTTTATAAGACTCATTTCTATTCAATCTATTCAAATCCCGACCTTGTGAAACATTGTTAATTTCATAAATTAATTTATTCATTAAATTGTTTTTATAATATAAATTTGCACTCTATTTCAACCCAATTAGAACCATAATTTTCCATAGCTCTAGTTCAATACAGTCTGTAACTTCCCCCTCGACAAATGACATTTTAGCCTTTCATAAATTGGAGCAAAGATGCCAGCCAATGAGACGAACTCTGCGTACAATGTAAGAACGAATCAGAAAGCAGGATGTATCAGTTGAAGGCGGAGCTAGTAGCGATGGGCGGGTCATCCAAACTTCCAAACTGTTTGGCTCCTCCCCCACCAATCAGAGAGCCGATGGGACACTTATTGTATTTTTCAACGATAAACTGTTTTTTCCTAAATATAACCTGAAATTGTATCTATAATTCAGAGATTGAAAACTGCACTGATGACTATGAGAGGTCAAAATATGGACATTTTAACTTAGGAAAAAAAGGAATTCTCATGATTTATGGGGAGATTCATTTTCTTCTAGGCCTACAGTTGGTTACGAAGAAAGTGACTTTGGCTGATATGAAAAGAGTAAAAAGGTCTGTGCCTCATTCCTCATACATTTTAAATAATTGAGTACTTGAAAATACTTGCTCTTCATTTCTTAACTATCGAGTTATGAATTTCAAACATTAATTCCTTCTCTACCCAATGGAGCTAAAGCCTATTTATTATCTTCAAATTTTTCCTTCACTTGAAATTTCCTTCCTAATTGCGATTTTATCATTCGTGTAGATGTAGCCTACACGATATTTTTCAATACATTTTTTACCTGATTTTAATTATTTATGTATAATAATTTTTTATTTATTTCATCTACTGAACATTACAGTTTTCTTTCTTTTACCAAAAACCACTGTTGATTCATGCTCGTATCCATTCCATTGATTTGACAGTTATTCCAATATTATTTTTTCTTAAACATAAATACAACTTTGAACTTTCTACAAATAATTCCAGTAGCAGACTATAGTTAATAAATAGTTATAATAATTCCAGAAGCAAATCATTTCTAAGCTGATAACTATTCGTCCATCTCTTTACATCTCTCCCCACTTTTCATACTTTCTTCTCATCTCCCTCTATTATAACTATTTATTATTTATGAACTGTAGTCACTTTCTTCCTCATAAAGTCACAAGTAATCACTCAATTTAAACGCTCAACAAAAGAGGAGATTGAACCTAGCCATCTATCCATTTTATACGGTATCACTCACTATTCTATTCGATAACCTTCCTAAGTTGGGCCTATTTTTGCTGAAGAAAGGCGGTATCGATTGTCGAGAGTTCGACACTCGAAGCTCGCTCGTCACGTCCGTTATCGAGAGTCAGTGATCTTGATCGAAAACGCCTGGAGGTAGAAGAGATAAAGCTGGCTATATCTATATAGCAGTAGTAGTAAGAGATAAATCCATCTACATAGTAAGGTTTTTACCTGTACCCACTTTGTCTATTATGTATAATTATGTATATGTGTATATCTACTATCTATATGTAGTACCTACTCTTCTTAGGGTCTTGTTATTGGACCGCCCTCAAGCATATATCCAGATAATTACAGAGCCTTTCGGTAACCGTTTACTAAAGTCTATCTTACTGTTTATTATAAACAGAACAAAAAAAATCACAACCTCAAAATTTTTGTATCGATTTTTTTACCGTTTGCAATCGATTCGTGACGTGTTTTTTCTTTATCCTTTTTTAACGTGGATGTATCATGTATCTGAGTAATTAATTCCTGTTTTAAAATAAAACGTGTCTTGTAACGGCCGCGGCACTCCATAAATCGAATAGAACAAACCTTTATCACTTAATTTAGTCTTCAAAACAGTTTATGGCTTTGTGGGGCCAATTTATGACCTGGTTATCGGAGTGACTTAATCAACTAGATACATAATGTCTACTATAGCCTTCATTTAATAAATATGATACACATGATAAATAACAACTTCCGTATCTCCTACAGGTTCCACTCTTGTATACATAAATTCATTGATCAATTATTATTTTGAAACATTTTCTAGCTTTTTTTTCTATAAGGTTAACTTTAATGTTATTAGTATTTGTCATTTTTTCTTTAAATCCGATCAGAATACCAAAAGCGATATACTATAACTTATTTTATACGCAAGTAGACAACAAGAAGCTTGCTAAATAATCAGTAGTTTCCACGGAAATTGTAATTGTAATTGATTGTGTTTAGTTCAAAAAGTACGAAATGATCTATAAATCGAAAGAGGAAAAATTAAATTAGTGAAACGATCTTTCCTTAATAATCTAATCTACTAAAATTTCTATTCTACCTAGAGTTTATCAAATATGCACATATTGCAATATTAAAATTTTGGTCAATCAATAGGGCCTATCCCAGACTAAATCTATTTAAATAGACTATATTATTCCCTATTTTTCCAATGGACATCACTATAATGCAAATACATAGTAAAATAATACAGAAAAATCTATATGTAATTACTGATGTAGACCTATTAATTGTTTACTACTGCTGTATTAAATTTATGGCGTGTTTATTCAAGTCTTTATTACTGGTGTATTTTACAATGAAAGTGAATGAGATTGATAATGACTTGTCAGTGTCAGTAGAAACTATAGTATCTGGTGTGTTGATTATTATAATGTTTCAGTATTTTTCTGATGTATTTCTGATGATTACTGATGAATTTTAAGTTTTGAGGAAGAAGCATAGGGACCTCAAGCTAGGTTACAGGATAAGGAAACAAAAGTCTATTGTTGTTATTTGTACGACATAGACTAGGACCAGTTCTTTGATCTGAAAATCACCCTGAATAGGCTCATTTTGGTTTGGTTTTAGGTAAAAAACGCGGCCCGGATTTTTTATTCATTTCACACTTCCAAAGAAACTTGGAAAAGGTTAGCCTTGAAGAAATAGCTAACGGTGCTCTTGGCATATACACGCACAGCAGGCATTCTACATTCTGAGAATGAGAGGGAATGAGAAAATGATGGAGAAAGAAATAATGTATGATAGTATGGAGGGAATGTGAGAAAGAGCGAAAGAGAAAGACAGGAAAAAGACTGTCATTCCGTAGATAGGACAAACGTGAATTCAGTCCAGCCTCGTTTGAATGTGTATAGTAGACCGCCTCTGGGGCGACTGAGAAAAAACGCTACAAAAAATTCTTCTCTTTGTTTTTCTTCTCTGCTTTTGAGGAGAATACTTTTTTTGTGCTTCCGTCTGTTTTGTGTCTTCTCCCAGGAATTGCACCTAGAAGGTCACTGAGGTTATTTATGGGGGTCAAAATATCTCTCAACAAAATGTTTACTGCCCCAATAGTTCAGTTGTCCAACATTCTTGAATAGGAGATGATTTTGTATTGTTTGACCTACTGGACAAAGTCTGGCCGGTGTTCCGTTGCTAGTTCAGCTTTTACGACTAAGTCATTTGGAACTGAGTTCTTGAAACTGAGGAACAATAATTGAAGTAACATAGGAGGTTGAGGAATGAGATAATAATAATTTATTGAAGAGTTACATAGGAGTCAGGAAATATCAGTGTTTTAACGGATAGGTAATCAATTTCATGAGGAATTATATGATTATGATTATTAAACGATGAACAATGGCTTTATTATAATTTTTTATGGAAACGATCACCATAATAATAAATCTCATCATTTCTGCTTTAGAATGCATTTATGCTTAAGCGGCTCTGGTGGCGCAGTTGGTTGGAGCGCTGGTCTGTGATAAGACTCTGAATGGCTTCGTTTCCTGCAGCCTTGGGTTTGAATCTCATTCAGCCATGGATGTTTCTCATAATTCACCCATTCACCTCATTACCCACGCATAAGTCACCAGACGCATATGGGCATCATACACAATAAAAAAAGAATGTTTCGAAAGAACATAACAAGTTTCTGTCACAGTGAATATTGCTATTCATATTGTTCTTCAATATTCATATTGCTGTTATGATTTTGTTCATCTCTGATGAAAAGTCCTTGGGGTATGAGGGATTCAGATTCAGGTACATTATTCGTAGCTGAATTGAATTCTGCTTCTAAAAATTGAGATTCGTAGTAATATTGAATTTCATTTTTCTTTCTCATTCCATTAATTTCACTAATTTTGTTTGTTTTTAGGTGAGTTGAATCTATTGTACCCTGACACCCTTCCAAGGAAACGTGAGTTTAGATCTCTATGCTTAACTTATACTATATTGATACTTTCATATATCTATTTAATGATTAATATTATTATTCATTTTCAAATTTATCTTCATTTGCAAATCTTCTATCTTCTATATCTATAATATATATGTTATACTCAGTTTTCTATGAGGCTCAATCCTTAATATAGCTATGTAATTCAATTCAATATTTCGATACATTTAAAAGTGTTTGTTAAATCTTGACAATGAGAACTCTCAAGTTATTTCAAATATTATGAATCTCTATTTCATGTTTCAATGTCATACTGAATCAATTTATTGGGTTTTCTAATTAAAATTGGGGCCTTTCCAATTATTGAACGTCAATAATTCAAGTAATCTGAAAGACTAGAAGCTACGACAATTGAAAGCATATTTCAACTCAAAACTGCAATCTTGAAGCATTTTTATAATCATTTGTGCACATGAAATGTTGCTTCTTGTTATAATAATCTCAAGTAGAATTTACAGTTGAAATAGATATATTTATAGAGAATGATAAATACTTTTAAATTTAAATTAGACTCTTCAATTGTACTATGTTAGACGTACAAGTGAACTGGAAGACTAGAGGCCATGAGAATTCAAAAGCATATTTCTACTCAGAACTACAATCTACAATCCCAATCATTAGCGCACATTAAACATTACAATCATATCAAACTGATCGGACAGTTGAAATTGGATCTTCTTATAAAAGAATAAATTATTCTTTTGGAACAAATGTCTTCATAATTGAGACATTTTGATTACAATGTAGATCAATTAGTGTGTTTCATTCTAAGCGGCAGGTCAAGAAGGCACGTGAAAAGAAACAAATTGCTCTTAAAACAATGACTACGATTACACGCAGTGAATTAGTTTATTTGGTCTGGTAGTCTAGCTTAATGGAAGGGACAGGCAATATGCATTGCTAATACGATTTCTGGGCAATGTAATTAATTGCTCTTGCTTGAAAAGTATAACCAACCGTCTTTTCCATTGTTCAATAAACTCAACAGAAAATCCAGTGAATCCATTCTTGAGCTACTAAAACCAACAATTCGTGTCTGCCATAATCAATATTAATTGTGATCACAAAAATGAACAATTAAAAAATAAATTCAAAAGGTTTTGCAATCCTGATCAGATCTTTCTCTGATTTTATCATATTCATTCATATATTATATTTAATATTATAGCCTTATCATTTAGACTGAATTAAAATTGAATGTGAAAATAAAATAGGCTTTAAGCCAAAAACTGTTTTCTCCACAAAATGTTGACTACAGAAACCAATCTTTGTAGGTTAGGTCACAAAGAAAATGTCAACTTACTGGAAATTTCTAATTATTTTTTCGTTATTCTGTTAACGGCTACTAAAATTTCACAATTGAGGTGTCTGAATTTTTCAAATGATTGAGATTGAAAATAAATTTAATTTTTATATGAACTATTCAAGCAAAAAAAAAACCAGTATTGAAAATAAGAAACGAGAATCCGAAATAAAAAATTTTCAGTATAGAAGTAGAGGATTCAAAAGCAAGTACTTGAGACCTATCTTGAGGCTCCCATAACTCAAGGGAAATTGAAAAGCATTTAGCGAAGGTGCTTTTAAAGTTTCTCCTGAAAAGAAATGGTTGAGTGGTAGAGGGGGCTCTAAAGTCCCAACTCCGCCTAATAAAGCATATTTTCATTTCATTTCAAGCATATTTTCTCAAGGTTGGTTCATGGATTGTTGAAAAAAAAATGTTGAATCTGTTATTGGATGCATAAAGCTTTAAAAATCTTCCGTTTTGCAGAAAGAAACACCTGGAATAAAACTGCAGTATGAGAATAATAATAGAACAACATAATTATTCTCTGACTTGGGAAAATAATTTTTTCCAAAATGAAGCACATAGAGTTGATTTTGGGATTGCATAATTGGTTATTGTAGAAGTTGAGCTGAAATGTTTTGAGATATTATTGCTCAATATGTACAACATACAGCATGGTTGGTGTCTCCAGCATAGTGTGCAGCATTTAAAGGGAATTCTAAATTAATTATGTCAGAAGTTATCCAATTCTTGGCACAGTAACTCATAAACTTACATTGAAAATTCAGTTCATCACTAAATTATAGTTCAATAAAATAATAATTTGAGCCCTTGGTACAAGGAAACAGTCTCCTATTGAAAAGACACTTTAACAAAGTTTATGTAGCATTTGAGGGAAATTCTAAATTAATTATGATAGAAGTTATACTACTCACAATTACTACCTATACTAATATACTAATATACTGGTTATACTAATATACTAGTTATACTAACATACTAGTTATACTAACATACTAGTTACACTAACATACTAGTTATACTAACATACTAGTTATACTAATATACTACTTATACTAATATACTAGTTATACTAATATACTACTTATACAATTCTTAAGACAGTGACTCATCAACTTGGCAATGAAAAACGTTTCATGTTGAAAATTCGGTCTTCAGTAAATTATAGTGCAGTGGAACAATAATTAGTGTCCTTGAAGTAAGGTAATAGTCTCCCCTACTGGAAAGACACTTGGACAAATGTGGTGTTCCATTCTATCGATGTGTACAAAGTAGGTAGGCTCAACTTCTAACCTACCTACTGGTACCTACTAGTAGGTACCTGCCTACTTCTTGTTGGTTTGCTTAAGCATTCAGATGTTGTTACGCTTGAATGAAACAAGAAAAAGCACTTAACAGCAGCCAAGGAAACACAGCAATTAAGTTCAGTTTAATTCCAATTATGATAATTACCTTCTAAAACGCGTTGAAGAAATGATTCGGACTTGATTCGCAAAAAAAAGCAGTACACGAAGTGATGTTTGTCGAGCATTAGAGGAAGTGAAAGAGTGACGCAGACGAAGAGGGAGCGAGATTTACTATAGAGGGAGACAGAATGAGGAGAGTAAGTGCAAGCACCAAAAGGAAATAATGTAGAAGAGTGGAGTAGAGAAAAAGAAAGAGTGGAGGGATGAGTGAGGAAATAAATGATTGTTGGACAGAGTGAAATGATAAATAAATAACTGAAGTAGATATAGAAGTATATATAGTTTGGATACAAAAATAGTAGAGAGACAGTATAGGTGAGAAACATTATTTTTTCATTTATTTCTTCCTCCATCTTTTCATAACTTAATCAAGTCAAATGCAATTCAATCTGTTCGGCAAGTTGACTGTAGAAAGAAAATTATAAAGATTTAATTAAGATAACGACAAGTAGTGATTAAGATAGCAATATTATTTTTATATTACAGTATTACTTTATACTGCTTCTCTTGGTTTTGAAGGATGTTTAATAACCTTATTTTTATAGTAGGTCTGATTCCTCTCATGAAATCGTTAATATTGTGATTTTAATTAGTTTATTATATAATGATATTTATTCAAGGCCTATAATTTTGATGTTTTATAGATTTATTTTAAGTTGTCTATGATTCAATTTATCAATCAATTTACCTGCATTCGATATATTTTTAAATTTCAGCAACTAACAAACCCGTTTAAAAAATAATATTCATGAAACACGAATAAACTTGAATTTTTTATGGATATTCTCCTAAAATGATGGAACTTTTAGATTTTTTCAAATGATTATGTTCAATCGTTCAATTCATTTTGAAAATTCTTCAATACGGTAACCTTCATCCTCTATGCATACACTGTTACTGATTTCCGTTAAACTCAACTGTTTTAGCTTAAATTTTTAAATATATTAACTTAATATAAAAGCTTACGTCTCCAATCCTCGTAGCTTAGGTGGAAATGTGGAAATCCACAGATGACGCTTAAGTTGAATTTAAACTGTTCATTAGTCGTAGTACTAGAGAGCAGTCATATTATATCTAAAAAAATGAGGAAGAAACAAATTATTTACAGTGGTATTTGAGCGTCGAAACCGGTCGTGGAGACAAAGTGCGAGGATTGGAGACGTAAACTTTTATAATATATTTAATATTACCAATCCAGGACTGAGGATGGCAGTTGCACTACTGAATGTTTAAATTTTTATTTTGGATACTCAAACAATATGAAATAAGCTATTTATTATATGTAAATATGTTCTAGTAGCATGAATATGACAATATTTCCTAGTTCACAACCGATTAATTTGAAACTCCAATATTTCCTAGTAGGATAGTCAATATTTCGCAGCATACATGTCAATATTTCTTAGTATTTTTATTAATTTATTTACAAACAGATTTGGAAACAACAGTATGCAAGACAATATTTCTTATCAGATGAAACCATAGATACTTATGGTAGCGCAGTTGGTTAAAGCACTTTTCTATGATTAAATAAGACTCTGGATGGCTTCGTTTCCTCATCATTCACACGCCCATCCCAACCCTTATTATATATATCTTATTACCTGTAATATAAATATTCAACCACTTGGTTAAAGTACTTTGTACTGTATATTTAAAAAGGGAAATAATTATTTTTTATTTATCATCTACCTCATTGGATCATCCGACTAAAAATAAAGAAAAAGAATGTACAATAAACAACACTTTTCAATGCATGTCTAATATCAATATCACAATGTCTATATTTTTTCCTTTACGCTCTCCAACTGGGTGAACAGGCTACTTCTACTGAATCTCAACTTTTTTCATTTTTACTTTTGCGAAATTTAGACCTCTCTGAGCGTGCTTGAACAGGCTAATTCTATACCATATCGAGGTGAATAATAAATATTTGTTACAATAATTCTAGAAATCAGAGAAGGTGATGTACAAGTCTGTAACTCTTTCATATCAGTAGGACAGTTCGAAAGAAACCAAGTGACAGAAACATCTCGCCAATAGTAACAGACTACCGGAGGCTGCCCATTTGATCAACCGCTCAATATTATAAGCCTAATAAGGCATGTACAAGGCTACTGCTATGACTCAATCAGACAGCAATACTGCTAATGGGGAGCGTTGAACATTGAACAGGCTACTTCAAAAGCATCATTAATTCACTGCTTTTTCTAGTGATCTTTGAAAAAAATTATTTCTTCTACTGGCTTTCTAGACATGGATACGAACTACAACAGGAGGCTTTACCAGTTTCTCCTCATAACATTAGGATGAAAAAATTGAGCTTTTTTAACAGGAAATCAACTTTCCCCAACTGGAAATTTTTGAAAATTTTGGGACTGGGATCAAATTTGAATTTGAGCTGAATACAGGCTTTTTTTATTTTTATTCTACTAACATGAGATTTGTGCGTGGGTTTGAATAATGGTAGAAAATATGTCAGGCTGAACGGGAATCATACTCGTAACGCAAGAGTAGCAGTTAGAATATCTTATCAGAGACAAGCTTCTCCATCTATTACTCAACTGTGGCTGTTCATTGCTATAGTGATGGCACATGTCTCTTTCTAAAGGAGAATAATGTTTTTTATTTTTAAGATTGTACTGTTTGAAGACGTGGTTCCAAGTCGATAGAAATTGTTACAAACCAATCTATTCTCTATTCTATGGGTTAAGTGGAAGAGGGGGCTCTTATGCCTCAACTTCGCCCACAGCACTTTTATTACTTGTAAAGTGCACAAATAAAAGTCATCTATCTATCTATCTATCTATCTATCTATTATTTAAAAAAAAACAAACAATTAAATAACATTAAATTTTCACAGATCCATGATGCAATTGCATACATGATGCAAAAAAAAAAAATTTGAACTATAACATTCATAAAACAAGAAATTGAAAATCAATGGTAGAGGTTTATGTTGTTGAGCCACTTCAAACTATTCGAACCGATTGCGAACCGATTCCATAATATCACTCCTATATTGATAGAGGGCCGGGTTCACACGTGCTACAATTGTAGCCAGAGCATTTATTGAGAGTTGCGCGATTCTAGTAGAGCACAGGACTACAATAATATTTGGACTTCAATAATGACTATATATTATTCTCTACAGCGATATAAATAATTATAATATTACAATAAAATGCAAGAAAGCTGTTGTTTGTAATTGAAAACATTTGTAAAAGAGCGAAAAAAGATTAGGATTATCAGAGAGATTGTGCAGTTCCCATGCGATGTAGGCCGATGAATCACTTCGCTCCGATGAATCTACTAGAATCGCGCGCTTGTAGCCAAGGTAATTACCGTTTTTAACTCAGCTAGCAATAAAAAAACATAATATTTTGGATTTTTGATTTTTTTAAAATCCTAGCGTACTCTGCTGTCGTGAATACGTAGGAACTTGAGATTTTTTCTAGCATGAATAATAACATTTTTATAGAATATTTGTTTGAACTGCATAAGTTGCCTTAAAACCAAGTGATCCATAAATGCCGATCTATATTTTATAGCATAAAAATGTTAATTTTAGTGATAGGAGGAAAATTAAAGTTGGTTCGGATTGATGTGACTGAGCACAGTAGGATGGGACTTTAAAAAAAATTGAATATCTGAAATTTTTATATTTTATGTATTTGTATTTGGGAAAAAGTCGGCGACAGCTCTGCGATTCATAATTGCTTTGGCGAGGCTGTTGCCCTTCAGAATAATTGCTCTGGCTACAATCGCGCGATTGTAGCTCGTGTGAACCCGGCCTATAATGTAATTATGGAATAATGTAAGTCAACGA
This sequence comes from Conomelus anceps, assembly GCA_948455865.1. NCBI lineage: Eukaryota > Metazoa > Arthropoda > Insecta > Hemiptera > Delphacidae > Conomelus > Conomelus anceps. The sequence continues at coordinate 25,496,846 of OX418225.1, read as the reverse complement.
ACTATACCAATTGTAAATAATTACTGCTGGTTTATTCTATGAACTATATGCATCCACAAGTAATATTCTCTCGTCTTATGTTTATGCACTACTCATAAAATATGTTGCCATTATTCACTACTTCTAAAGCACAATTTAGGCTTGCAAGCAGCGCACAAAAGACGCATAACTCTTGTAAATCACTATGAAAATGATTAACGGTACATAGGCCTATGTGCTTGAACAACCCAATTAACACCATAAGCATCGAGCTGAATTACGTTATATGCCATAATTTATTAATACGATACAAATGAAGCCACTTAACAGGTGGGGGTAAGATAACAACAGAAAGTGGCGCACTGATTATAGAAGGTGGTAAGTTCTTGGCGCCTTGTCTAGCGCTATAGAAGGGTTGCTAGGGGGTGAGATTGACGGCCTAGCTAATTACCGTAAAGGTTGGGGAGGGGGTAAACGTGATGGCTTCGGAGGCCATAACTTCGTGAGGCTGGCTCACTCTACCGTCACCCAACTGAGGCGTGACTCACCAGTGGGTCACGTTACCTTTGAAAGGACCGCACCGGTAATTTGTGACCCAGTGTGCGCTGATCTTATTTGCTGCCACTGTACTTCAGACGTGCGAACGGTAGTCACTTAGCTTATCAAGCTTTTCAGAACGCTCGCATCTATTACGTGATTTCAGAATTGGATGAGACACAGGCACACCACACCATTTTGCATGCTGCTAAAGTAGTAAAATTGAGGTATTATTTATAGTAGAATATATAAGAAAAAATTAATACGGCAATAAGTAGAGCATATTTTATAATTCATACGTGAGCAATATAATTTTCAATTCTTGAGAGTCTTTAAACAAAAACCGCTACAAAGCTACGAACCCGAGATTTTTATGATATTGATGTTTGACTGTTGTATAATAGCTGAATGTCATGATAATGTGTATGAGTGCAAATGAAGTGCCCTGCAAAATGTTAAGGTTAATGTTAATGTTAATTTTATAGGTTAAGGTAAAGGTTAGGTTAATGTTAAGGTAAAACGAACATAAAAATCTGAAGAAACGTATTTCTGTGCTTATTCTACTATTTTAGTATAAAATAATTTATCAACCAATCGTGTCACATAGTTTGATATACTGTAATCAATTCAAATATATTTATTTGATTTCAGATAATTTTACTTTTTTTCTTGAAGACGTCTAGCAATTTGAGTTGAAGAGCTTACTCTCATTCATGATTAGAATCTAACCAAATTCCAGTTCTATTTGTCGTAAACAACTTAGAATAATAACAAACGAAACTAGATTCCAGGACAAAAGTCAAAACTCGGGACAACACACAACCTATTCTTAGCAATAACAAAGTTATTATTAGCTAACAAATTACTAGTATCTGTTACTACTTCAGAAAATTTAAATAGAAATTGATGAATTGAAATTTGCTATTTAATATCACATGGTAGATATTGATAGATATTTATATCATCATCCAGTGACCTCCTGTGAAAGGGAAATACGGATTTGTCATGGCGTTTTCAAAATAAATACTCTACAATGGAGTCTGAATAAAGATGTTGTGGAGAATGCAGCCTCCTATAATTTTGTAATTGTAAAAGATTTATAAATAACCTTACCACCCTCATATATCGTCTCTTCTAATCTTATTATTTTTTGTTTTAGTTTTTAGGATCTAATGAAGTGAAGTATATTACTTTTGTTTTTTTTCTTTTTATTCTGTTTGAAAAGTGCTAGAGTAAAATGTCAATAAGGCATAATTGACTTTCTTAATGAACTTTCTGTTTATGCCTTTGAGCTTTTTCATGTATGTATTAGATAAATAAAACAATTATATAATATCACAACAGAAATTTGCCTAGTTTAGGTAATAATTTTAGCAAATACATGTTCTAATGAAGAGCGTAGAAATTCTGTACCTCTATTAACGTCTATTGGAAGTTGAAAATGAATAAAGTGAATAAGTGAATAAATAAATGAATAAGTGCACACGCTCAAAAGCTGATTCAGGAATGTCTCCTACTTAGAGGTATTTCTCCGTGAGAACCAATGAATACATATTAGCTTTTCTGCTTTGACAAATTATAATTTTTTACAGACTCAATCTCCAGTTGACTTGCGTCTTGAAGGCATTCAAAACCTAATTATGAAGTGATTACATAGAATAGTTGACAACTTAAGGCGACCGACCCTGTTGAGAGTATAATTTACAGTTGAATACTGCTTTTAACTTCAATTAAAATACATAAAAAACTCGTGAATCGGCAATTAAACACTAACAAGTGTTCAAATTGCGAATAATCACTTCATATTAAAAATCTTTGGCGGTGACACGCGAATAAATCTCCGAGAAGTGAGAAAGACGGAAAGAACATAAAGACGAAAAAATGGAGAAGTTGTAGAAAATGTAGAAATGGGAAGAAAGAAGAAGTTGGAGTTAGGAGACACAATAAGAACAAAAGAAGAAGTAGAAGAAAGAAGAAGGAAGAAGATAAAGGAAGAACAATGAAGAAAAAGGAGGAGGAAGGAAAAAGAAGAAAGAAGAGAAGAAAAAAGAAGGGAGAAGGAGAAAAAAGTAGAAGAAGGTGGAGAAGGAGGATTGGAAAAGAAGAAAGAAGAGGAGGGGCAGAGAAGAAGGAGATGGAGGAGGGAAAAAAAGAAGAAGGAGTTGGAGGAGGGAAAAAAGAAGAAGTAGATGGAGGAAGGAAAGAAGGAGAAGAAGAAAAAGAATAGGAGATAGAGTGAGTAAGATTGAATGCGAATATAATGGAAGAATATAACAAACACTTGTGGTTCGGGCCACAAGGCCGGTTTGGAAAATATTCTAAGCATGCTTCCATTTCAAAGCAAGCGTGGCGAAAAAAATTCGCACAATTAAAATTCCGGGGATTATTTTATTCAGAGGCCTCGCTGGGCTTAAGCTGGCTGGCTTGGGCCTGCAGCAGCAGTAGTGGACAATGTGTGATGAAAACCTACATGGCTGTAAGGCTGTTACATAGCTATATATACGTTCGTTTAAGAATAGCTATATTGGACTGAATGTTTTTCTTTATAACAGTTTAGGAATTTAGCCGTATGAGATTTCCGCTGGAAAATATTCGCTTCAAAGCGTCAAGAAAATTTAATTTTTCTGAGCATGCTGTCACGCGTGTCGTTATGCAGAAAGTAAGAAAATTTGTAATAAGATTGATGATAGTGCATAAGATGATGGGAATCAGAGATGAGATTGATGTCGGTAATACTGTAATATTTTAAATAAATCGAAGCGATATGAAATTGAGTAGAAAATTTTGGATGGTTTCTATATAAATGACTTTTTCAACTTTAAGTGTTCACTCTTCTATTTTTATAATTTCATGCTATTGTTAGGAAACGCAAGAAAGAAGGAAACATTATTTTGTGCTACTCATTGTGTCAACAGTGCTTCCGGTTTCACTGATAACTTGTATTTGTTTTTCTGTCTTCATTTTGTCTTCTCAATTCATCTTCCATATGCGTTTCTAGAATGCTCGAGTAAATAGTAGAATGACCCATATATTTGTGAAAATTACTAGAATAAACAAAAATCTTATAAAAGCGGGTGTAAATATTAGCAGGGAGTTGGTTATTGTCAGCGAACACATAAGACCAATAATTGATCATATTGGTCTTATGGGTTCGTTGGTTATTGTTCAGACTTTCTTTACATTGGTATCAAGTGACAGTTTGTGGTGGAAGTATTCAAATAGACATAACAGTGCTATTGTTATAAATTGTGATTACGCACTTCAAGTGCTCGTGATACGTTTGTGTGGTAAATTCTTTTTAACAGTAGACATTTCTTTTTACATAAGTGTTATTGAACAGTTATTTATTCAATTATTGATCGGCCTATTGACAGTTAGTAATTAGTTTTTGTAGTGATATATTCAATTCATTATTTGAACGTTATTGAACTGTTGTTTCTTATCGGTTTTTCTTGTGTTATAGTTAACTGATTTGTGCATGTTGTAAGTAATTTGTGTAAATAAAGTTTAAGTGTCAATTTCAAGTGTTGCTGGAATTTATTGTTTTGTTTGGAGAATGAAGCCAGGAGGTGTTGCAGCATTACTTTAGAGATAGACCCCGTAAATCATAATATTATTGTGTGTTAAATTCTTTTTAACAGTAGACATTTCTTTTTACATCAGTGTTATTGAACAGTTATTTATTCAATTATTGATCTGCCCATTGACAGTTAGTAATTAGTTAGCTTATGATGTACGTTTAAACTAGATATTTATTTTCTCAAAACGATTCCTCAAGCTGGAAATGCGATTGGTTATAGTAAATTAGATGTTGGTAATTTGAGATACGAGTAATGTTATTAAGAGTACTAGATTAATGAAAAGAAGCAGTCTTTATAAAAGTAATAAATAGAACAAAACGTTAATTATAAGAATTTATATTTACGGTCTTGAATTGTTGCAAATTAAAATTTCAGAATAAGTTACAAAAGTTATTTTCTACGAGGAATTCTTTCTTTTGCATATCCCTTCTGAAGGCATCCAGAAAACTTCAATCTCATTGAAATTGTAGGAGCGTACTCGTTAGAACGCGGATAAAAAGAGAGTTTTCTTATTTAATTGATTTAATTCAAATCTTATTCAGCCTGAGTTGGACAGTCAAATGATGGGCAGCTTATCACAGCCCTTTCTGATGTGACTGGTGATTGGTGATTGGCAGTGGGTAGGCCTACAATGGTAGCAGATACCTGTCACTATCGCTCTCACTCTCTCCTCCCTCGTTAATACTGTCTTTCTCTTTTGTTCACTCTGTACTCAACTGGAATGTTTGTTCATTTGAAGACTGACTAGATGACGTGACATTGATAGGGAGTCTTAAGACAATTATAGATAAAAAGGAAAGGAAGATAAAAAGACAAATAATAAAAGAAAAATAAGAGAGAGAGAGAGAGAGAAAGAAAGATAAAAATAAGAAAGAGGGAGTGAGAGAGAATGTGTAAGAGATTGAAAAATGGGAGAAAGATATCCAGACTACTCTTATATTTGCGCTCTTTAGGCTTTTCAATCACCATAGTCATTATACCTTCATTATTATTTTCCTAATCACTAGTCTATTCTTTCTATCTGACACATCCATCAATAACTTTGTTAAGCATACCAGCGTTATAGTCTTGAATAGTTTGAATTTATAGATTGAAAAAGAAAAATTGACAATAATTGAAAGAGTAGAATTTGAAAATAAAATCTTCCTCAGATCGTTGTAACTACAAATCGTTGTATTATTGTTTATGGTTCAAATTCTGTCTTAGTCAATTCAGCTTTAAAATTAAAATTCAAATAAAATATATCATGATAACTTATTGATGAAGTAATATCGACTGACGAAACAAAGAAATACAATAAAAACAGCATTTTCGGCTCAAAAGTTTTAAACAATATTCAATGTTGTCAACTTTCTTCGAAATTTTTTTTCCAGTGTTTTGTTCCACTTGATCTTTCACATTTGTATCCCTCAACTTAAAAATAAACAACTTTTCTCAAGCGAACGTTTATTAGTGAGCCTTGGATCTAGCCTACAAAGATTTAGATTACCTTGTTGAAATTTTCTGAAGAGAGCTGTTTTGGTGTTTAAGCCCGTTGTACCTTCACATTTGATTGGAGTTTAGAGATGATAAATAAATATTGCAAATGAGTGTCATTCAACAGCTTAACCTAACCTCAAATTCAATTTGGTATTCAACTGCAATGTCCTAAGTGGTAGTGACTTTGTGCTTCTATACTCAAACAAATTGTAGAAAAAGTTTCAGCAGTGCATTTGTTGTTAGTTTTTTAAATCTACTCAATTCTCTTAACCTGAACCCTGAGGTTATCAAACTCTAGACCAGACATGAGAAACTTTTCAAGGAGAGGGCCAGATGAAATGAGAAATTATTTTAAACTCATTTTCATATGAGATAAACTTGTTTTTTTTACATTTCAGTCATTAATTTAAATTTTTAATCTCAATGAACATTATCCGCAATAATAAAAAAATATATGTATAGTAGAAAGACTCTTGTTTAACTCACGAAGAGATGCAATGATTCAACTAAGATCAGCTTTCCAGGCCATCTAATTCATATGAAAGTGGAGGGGTCCATGGGTTTTCACTTCACGTTTTTCATGATAAAGTCAAATATGATCGTCGACAGGAACACCAGAACAATTTACTCTTCTAGAAAAAAATTATATCTGATAATAATTATCAGAATAACAGTAATCAACATCGTCATCATCTACTGCGATCTTGTCACTTACTTTCTATATTCAATCTGCAACCTCAACACTAGTGGTGCTGATCTGGGTGCTGGACAAACATGTCCAAACATACACCAGAAAACATTCAGACTGTTAGAAAAAGCAGACATTTAGAAAAAAAAGGGGAATAAAAGTGACCGGATATCTGTTTATCAGGTAGGTGGAATCTTTGGGTGAACAAGGCAGGGATCACACTTGCTCGGAACTGGAGGCTTAACGAAAGCGAAGGTAGGTGCAAGACCCTGGAGGGGGAATCGTGGAGAAGGGGGAAATACTGCAGGACAACAGTGTAGCCTATATGTGGTGCCAGTATAATCGTCTTCGTGATATGTATCTCTTTGTGCTTTTCCTCTTTACACCATATAAACGTACAGACACACATGCATGGATTAACACATGCACACACACACACACACACACACACACACACACACACAATGTTGGGCATCTCACAAACAGCCAAGGTTCTATAAAGGCCGCAAGTCGTTCTACTCATACGAGATTGCCAATATCTGATTCGATGTCAGTTACCTCCAGCAGAACCACGGGATACCCACCGAGTGTTTGTGAGGAATGAGATTTGCCAGAAGAATGAAGGAGATGTGGAGTCGAAGGATGGGGAGAGGAGGGAAAGAGGAAGATGAAGTCGAGGAGGAGGTGATGATGAAGAAGAGGAGGAAGAAGAAGAAAAGGAGAAGAAGAACAAAACAGCAATAACAACAAGGAAGAAGGGGGAAAATTGAAGAAATAGAAAATGTTGATGAACACATAGACAGAAACATAGGAAAATAGCAGATAAGGAGGACGAGGAGAATTGGATTTGGATAAATAAAGCACAATAAAAATTAAGATAAACTAAAGAATTCACAGTAAAACGGAAATTAAGAAGGAAGCAAGGGGCAATTAAAAGAGGCAAAGCTGGGGATGAGAAGAAGACGTATCGAATATCAAAACTGACACTGTATTTCAATTTAATATATTGTCTTTACTCACTTATATTGGAAATACTGGAGGGATGCATTTCACTTCTGAAAAGAAGCTTCGTCCTTCAGAAGTGGAATGCATCCCTACGGTATCTCCAATTTAAGTGAGTAAAGACAATATATTAAATTGAAAAATAGTGTAAGTTTTGATATTAGATTGTGTATTAAATATTTCGTCATGGAAAACATCACAGAAGAAAGACATTGGAAGAGGATAGAAAAAATGGAATAAGAACAAAACAGCAATAATAACCAACAGGAAAGGCTTGGGAATTATTTAAGGAGAGGATGGAAAGGAGGGGAAGAATGAGATGAAAGAGTGAGTAAAAAAAGATATTTAGAAGCAGAGTAAGTAGAAAATATGGAGGAAGCTGATAATGAAAGTAAGTATGTAATTTATTAGAATAGTAAGTAGTCATCAACAGAAGAAATCCGAGTAAATAGGTCACCAGTGAGAATCTGCAAAAAGGAATGATGGAGAGAAGAAAACAAGGAGAAGACCAAGTAAAATGCATAATTGGTAACTAAGAGTCACTAAATGGGGAGAAAATAGAAGAATGTTTAATAAGGTAAGGAGAGTTGGGGAAAGAAGTGATCAGAAGGTGAAGAGGAGGAAATGATGAGGGAAAATGATTGAGAAAGAAGAAGAAAAATAAGAAGCAGTAAGAGACGAAAAGAAGAGGAAAGAGAAGAAGATAAAGATGAAAAGGGAAAAGGAGAAGAAGATGAAGTAGAAAAAGAGGAGGAAGGATAAAAGAAGAATACATAGGATAAGAAGAATTAAAAAGGCTAGCCAGAAACAGAACGTGTACATGAGTGCGAGAGTGAGTATGCTTTGCCTGTTCGCACACTGCACATACAGTTCCCTAGAATTCATTTCTGAAGCCTCCTTCTCGATTCCACCTACTGACTCATCTCGAGATCATGGAGCCAGATTCTTCCTTTGATTCACCTTGAACTGATCCGAAATCTTAAATCTCAGCTTTTGAAATCTTGTACATTGCTAGCGTCTCAGCAGTATAATGAGATAGTGAACAACAGACGCCTATAGCTATACATTGGTGATATCAAGATGGAGATGTACAAAATCTCAAATTAAATTCTTTGGAAGTGTAATTGAACAAGAATAATAGTGTACAACCATAGACTACAATAAATTTAAGAGAATGGTTGATGGTTGTTCTATAGTACAACTATGAAACTTACAGTAACACTAGATTTGCAGTAAGCTATAATGCCCGAGTTATTTATGAACGTACTTTGAAGCTTTCTCAACTCAACAGGGAATTGGAAAGTCCTTAGAGAGAATGCTTCCTAAGCAACCCTTGAGTTAAGGATCAAGGTAGGTTGGTGAATACAGGAAGAAAATCTTCCTTTTTTCAAAAGGACTACTTTTTTAGATTGGCCAGCAAAAAACACTATTCTCTGCTGTAAGATCACTTCCTGGTGGTTCGGAACCCACCTAAAACTGTAGGTTCAGCTTATCAATCACCATCATCCAACTCATTACCCACGCACGGGTCTCTGACCTATGTGGGCTTCATCCTCAAAGAAAAAAAAATTGTCAAATAATGAGGGATTTGGTTACAAATTAATCAAGTAATTAGCTGGTAATCTTCAGTGTTGTCAGCCGTATGGTTAAGTCAGGCCAAGATAGGCCTATCTTTTGCAAGATCTCACAAAAATTGAAATTCAAATAAAGTCTGCATTCTCTAGCTCTTCCCACAAATCCTGCAACAAATAAGCAAGTTGTTACTTTGGGTTACCTTGCCTCAATCTCGTGCCTACTTCGTAATCCATGCTACCCTGTATTCAAACTCTGAAACTTGTTGAAAGTTTAGTTTGTTCAGCTTATTCTTCGGGCGCTAAAATTAACTGTACTTTTATTTGACTTCTCTTTCTCTACCCTTCTCTACCCCAAGTTGTTTATAATACACCAAACAGCTGAGAGAGATGGAGAATCACAAAAAGAATGAAAATTTGATTTATTCATTACTTTTAGCGTGACTTTATGAATGCTGATGTAACAAGAATTTTGTGGATTAGTTATTGAATATTCCATCCACAAAATGTTTGTAATAATAATAATAATAATTGTGGCGGAATAAATTTTCCACTAATTCCTTGAAGGAACAAGTTTTAGCTTTGTACTCTCGATATACTAATAGCTCATTAGATTTTTTATAGTATGTATTGTGTATTCTCATGTACTATGGAATTAAATGTAAGTTCATTATCTTATATAACTGAGCTCAGATTTCAAATTTACATTTCCGAGTTTTCTGAAGGAGAGCAATATCATTTTGAACAATCGAAGCTGTTTGTTTCCCTGTCTCTAAGTCATGATTGTTATTCTGTGCTTTGCTATTTTTATTACTACATAGAATCTTTTCTGGAATGAAATATTATTTTGTTGAAATGTTGCCTATCGAATTGAATGTAAGTTCATTAACAGAGTTCAGATTTCAAATTTACATTTAAGAGATTTCCGAAGGATAACAATCATCATTTTGAACAATCGAAGCTGTTTATTTCACTGCCTCGATTGCAGATTTCACTGCCTGTCTTTTTATAACTACTGTAATTGTTACTCTGTACTCTGGCATTTTTATTACTACATAGAATCTTTTCTGGAATAAAATATAATTTTGTTGAAAAATAGTAATTATTTTCTATTACTGATCAAGTGCTCTACTTCAGCTCCCTTTTCAATACAATATTTTGTTAAACATCATAAAAATTTGTACCATACTAACTCACTTATCAAATTCTCATGGTTTTTCTGTAATCTTCCACCATTTATTATGATTATTATTCGTTATTCAATTCCATTATCTCATTCTTCTCAAACCTGTTTTTGCTGATGATGCCCGCATGAGCCCGAGACTTGTGCGTGGGTAATGAGGTGAATGAGAGCCTGACGGAGGAGCGGGATTCGAACCGCTGAAACGACAGCAAGCTGAAGTTGCGACGCCCTTACCAACTGCGCTAAGCGGCCCGCCATTCTCATTATTTACCCATTCTCCTATAATTATTCCATATTGTAAAAAATTAAAATTAAATGTTAGTACTGTATAATATGATATGTATTAAAAATGCAAAAATGCGTTAATCACAGATTACTGTGTTCTGCATACTGAATCTTCCTTCAATCAACTGGTCTGCCTATCCAGTCCTCGAATAGATTCTTCGGTGAATTACAATTGATAACTTTTCTCAGTCAAACATTCGACGGGTTTTTCTTTCTATTCAATTCAAATCGAGCAACAATTAAGTACTAATTACGGCTTCATTCGATGAGAGCAAAGCGCGTCTAACTTCTGACAGCACTCCATAAAATGGCTAAACTTGTTTCCAGCGTCTTTGACTAGCCCTTTTTTAAAAGAAGTAGCTGATACGGGCCGGGCCGTGCTGGACTTGGCTGGGTCAACGGAATTTGAAAGAATAATAAGCATTCGGCCCTCAGAGCTCAATTTGGTTCGTCGGACAATTTTGAAATGTAATTATGTTGTCAATGTTTCCCTCTGGCTACTTCAATCAGAAGTTCCTTCCCACTGCGTCCTCTCAGTATAATCCTGTAGCACATCGTCTTTTTGTAACTATCCTATTCAAGAAGCTGTGTATTAACTCAACCAGAAGCATCAGTATAATAGCATCATGATTTCTCATTATAGTTATTGTATCTCTCTCAAATGCAGTAATAAAACAATGAATATAATACTAGAAAAATTACATCCAGAATTGGAAAAAAAATAACTTCAACTATGTGTAAATTTCCAATTTCAGTAAATTATTATATTGGTGATAGCCGTGAGCCGTAGCCGGTATCTGTTCAATCAGATAGAGATAAGCTGCGTTCTCGTAGGTCCTGTTTGTAACGGTGACCGATTAGATTGGCCAGCAAAAAGACATTGTTCTCTGCTGTAAAATCACTTCCCGGTGGTTCGGAGCCCACCTAAAACTGTAGGTTCAACTCATCAATCACCATCATCCAACTTATTACCTACGCACAGGTCTCGGATCTCCTCAAAAAAAAAAAAATTGTAAATAAATATGAGTGAGACTTTCATTGATGAAAGACCTTACGGGTAGGCTAGTTCCAGCTCGGTGTATGAGCCGTGTATGGGAAACTTGATGTACCTACAATTTTAGGTGGGATCCAAACCACCCGATATGTGATACTAGAGCAAATTACGTCGATTCACCCATGCTTCTGAACCTTTCCTTTCATTCGAATTTAACCTCAATTCAATATGAATTTAACCCTCTATTATTGCGGGGAACCTTCTATAAAATGTTATGTTTCCTTTTTTGTAACTGTATTGTTTAGAACAATAAATTCAATTTCAATTCCAATTATAATTCCTATATGATGCTCTATTTCAACAAAATAGGCAACTCTAGAAATTTTCTTTAATGCATCATAAGCTGTAGATTCTATCGACATCAAAAAATCTTTTTTAGTGGCCCCGAAGTGTTCTCTGGTGAAGCCTGAACTTTTTTTTTGAGGATGAAGCCCACATAGGTCTGAGACCTCTGCGTGGGTAATGAGAACTATTTAAATAATTTATTGATCAATATAATTTATTCATTGTATGTAATATCATTTAATCATGAATGAATGAATGAATAATGCACCATGAACTACTGCAGATACATTATTCTGTTTAATCGCTCCAGAGTGAACAAATCCCCAACAAAAACTGTTTCCGCTTGAAGCCTGAACTATATTAACAGTTAGATGTTGCAGTGCGTGGGTCTTCAGTGCCATTCGTAACCATTGTGTCCATCATTATTCCATATCGAGCGAAACTATCAGACGTGGATGGAAGCAGCTATTGTAGGGACCAAGTTTGCTGGTCTCCCATTGAAATTGAAGGTACCCCTTTGTACAATCACTCTCTTACACCTTCTCATCCTCTCTCTCTCCCTTCAACTCTTTCCCTTTCTTCTTCCCTCCTCTTCCCCTTGTTTATCTCCTGTTCCTGTCTCCTTTGATCTTCAGAAAATCAAGTGGGAGACGATACGATGCTGACAAGGAATGATCTCTGGACAGACAAGTTAATAAACCCCCCGCTCAGGAGAGGGGGAACATATGTCGCCGTCTGCAACATATATGAATGGAAAATCAGTGTGGGAATGTAAGAGCAAAGAACACACTCTGAATACACAATCGCCACAGAACATACCTTCCGCTTTTTACGCATCAGCCTCCTCCATCAATTTCTTCCTCCGAAGCAGATTGTAGAACTTCAATGGCTGAGGACATGCGAAATCGTCCCACAGTGCTATTACTTGAAGCAACAGCCTGTTAAAAACCATAAGAACAAAACAGTCCAACCGTAATAGCAGCGGGTACACCAAACGTAATTCATCGATTTTTTGTCGTTATCTTTTTACTTCACGGCAGCTGAAAACAATTTGCCAGATTACTATAATCTGTTAAGCCTACATTTCAATCCTTCTCGCCAACCAATTATTCTCATTTGCTCTTTTTTTCTTCATTTCTATCGAATCGCGATCGTTTTACAGCCAAGGAAGCTAATTTTTTCCTATTCCCTTTTCCAACTCACTTTCTTCGCTTGCATTGATATGCGCTGCTGATAAATAGCAAGTAGGTGAATTGTTCTGAAATTAGCGCCGGTAGAAGAAGAATGATTGATGTTGAGGGAGTGAGACAGATACTGCATCCGAGTGATCCTGTGGTTTCAATTCTCGTGCGAAACTTACAGTATTTGAGGAAGGACAAATAAAATTGCATTAATATTTTTTGTGTGATACAAAATACAGGTATTGTAGAGCCGCGTCTCCACCAACCGAACATGTCTGCCGAACATTGTTGGCGAATACAAAAAACAGACAAACATTGAACATATGGGTCATGTTCGTGAGTTCAATTGAAATGTTCAGTCTGTGAGCGAACAGTGACGACCAACAACAGGTTCCCGCCGCTACCCCCACCACACCGATCATAATGTTCGAGAAGGCGTCCACACTAAACCAACACCAAACAATGTTCGGCGACATCAGATAATTCTAGCGAACACTGTTCGCCAAGCATGTTCGGTTGGTGGAGACACGGCGTGTTATTATATACAGCAATCCAGTTTCAAATGCAGAATAAATAAACATATTTAGAGACTGTGTAATGTCTCGTTTCTGTCAATCATTGAGCTAGCCAATGCTATCAAAATCACAGTCCACGAGACTACAAAAATATAATAGCTCATCTGATTAGACATACCAGTTAATTCACTGATCGGCCGGTTGTGCTATAATAATTATAACATATGCAAAATAAGTATGAATAAGAGGATAGATTTTCTGTTAACTAAAAATAACATTTAAATAATTGTAAATAAGTAAGTTTGAATTATGAAGCTCTGGATTCTAGTAGAAGTTACAAATAATGCTGTATTGTAAATAAATAAGATAAATAAACGTATGTGTATGTACATCGAATTCTCCCGAACTAATTCAACTGGTGAAATGATAAAATAGAATGCCAACTTTGCCCAACACCTGAGCATTAATAGCCACTATTTCAAGCCCGAAGAAATTGTGGAATCTCTGCCTTTCTATAAATAATGAATATTATAATGTTATTTTGTGTTTCATTGCTTGTTCTTTACTTGCCTGTGATTGTTATTTCGTGTTTGTTGGTTAATGATTCACTCTACCTGTGATGAGTGGGTGATCCTAGCCATTAGTCAATGGCAGGAGAACCAGACAATGGATGTGAGAGTAGTTCGGCCTACCAGAGGCAACCTATACTGTAATCGATTGCAATTCGTACATGTAGGGAAGACGTGCTCTGTATTTTAGATTTGAAATTTGAAACCAGGTGAATTGGATCATGCTATTTTCATGAACCTCCTACAAGATAAACGCCTTATAATTCCCAAAAGATGAAGTCATTGAGAAATTTTTCATCGAGACAAAACTACAATGAAATGCATAGGTGCAACAGTATTAAATCCAAAAACTTCATCTTCACAAATTTTGACTATAATTCATTGATTAAATCTTTCTGTTAAAGACAGATAGGCTACATTAATTACATGATATTGAGGAAAGTAAGCTAATTTGCTAAATTTGCTATTAGGTAACATAGGGTAATAACCATCGTAAAGATTCCAGTATTCGGATAAATTACACTGTATAATGCTACAACTATTTTACTCTTTTGTAGTCTATTACTATTTGTAGTCTTTTTTTACTACAGTCCACATTAGTAAGCGGCACCAATTTATTAACAAGAAAGAAAGGTATCCTAGAGCCCCAGACCATTGAGAAGAACCGATCCATGCTAATTGGAAGGCGATATTATTTAAAACTTAGTAGTCTCAAAGTTATTGCAAACGGTTTAAATTCACAGCATGTATCTCAACCAGTGCGAAATAATAAGATAGTTAATTATTGGGTGTGTGTTTATATTGGACAGAGAGGTGTTGGTTCGAATAAGCTATAATCTCAAGAATTACTGCGTTGAAATTTAACAGATAGTACTTTCTGAACAAAAGACAGGTGGAATGGGTGAGGGTGGGTGTTGTAAGATGGTGGTGGGGTATTTGAATTTAAGCAGGAGCTGTCTTTTCAGTCCTACTGGTTTTGCTTAGTTGGCTGTGGCAATTCATCTGTGGCTGAATGAGGGGGGGGGGGGGGATACAGCCATATTACATCCTGTCTTCTCAGTGACACATGGAGAGATGTTTTTAATTTGCTTCTTCATATTTATCACTTTCTCTCTTCATCTCTAATTCTTACACACTCATCGTCTCTCTCTTATACTCTTTCTCTTTGCCACTGTCTCATTTCTCTCTCTGAATGTTTTCACCTCTCTCCAAATTTTTATCCGTTATCTTCTAAGTTTCTTACTCTCTTTTACTCCTTCTTTCTCTACCTCTTCATGACCATTACTTTTTATTTTTCTTTTTTTCTTCTTTTTCTCGCTCTGTGCATCGCTTTCTCCCTATTTATATAGAATACTGTGTGTGTTGCTGTGCGCGTTGTCTATTTATACTCGACTTGGATCACATCCCAAAACAGAGTCAACGTCTACATGCTGCTTTCCGCACCAACCGCTAGAGAGAATCCTACCGGATGACGTTACAACCACAGTGAAGAGAAATATATAAAAATATTGGTGCAATCAAAAGTTGAAGTTTTATTTTATTTCGTAAAATACGACGGGGAATTATTGAAAAAAAATCATCTAAATAGTCCCATAAAGGTGGTGCAACTCAAATTCCAAACATGATACAACGATGAATATCACTCTGTTGAATTTTCAATTATTAAGCCTGGTATCAATATTTCTGTATTGATAGTTTTTATAACTCGTATTCAGTTGAAAGTTGGGCAAATTAAGCAATTAAGGGTTGAAATATCGACAGTAGCGGGTCTGATTTTGCAATAAGCCTGGTATCAATAGGCCTTATCAATATTTTGGTATCAAATAATTAAATCTCACTACTTGAAACAATAAGATTAGGGCTTTCATATTAATTTATGGTCGATGGGATTATCAAAAATGAATCATAGAACTAACTATTTGCAAGGAGTTACACTGAATGTTCAAATGGACATAAAAATTGGGAAAAAAAAATAATAGAATCTGAATATACAGATGGACATAAAAATTGCAAAAAAATAGATAACAGAAAAATGAGAGAAAGTAAAAACAAAATTTTTTGTAAACGTCTTTGAGTTTTGGAAAACAAGGATATAGAATAACAATTAACAATCAGAATGTCCTGCTACTCGAAGAAAAAATAAAATAGATGCATCTATAATATTTGTATAGATAGGGAAAAATAAATTTAAAGTTATTAAATTTAAATTTATTTACATGAAAATAAAAACTATATAGATGCACTTGGGAAGTGATAGCCGCGAGCCGTAGCAGGTATCTGTTCAATCAGATAGAGATAAGCTGCGTTCTCGTAGGTCCTGTTTGTAACGGTGACCGATTAGATTGGCCAGCAAAAAGACGACACTGTTCTCTGCTGTAAATCACTTCCCGGTGGTTCGGAACCCACCTAAAACTGTAGATCCAACTCATCAATCACCATCATCCAACTCATTACCCACGCACAGGTCTCAGACCTATGTGGGCTACATCCTCAAAAAAAACAAACATATTTGAGTATTTATAAATCAAGGAGACAGAATGGCAACTGACGATCAGAGTCCTGCAAGTCATAGCAGATGGATGATGGATAACATGTGTGTGCTGCGCTTAAACAATAAGTTATCCATCGGTTGTCAGCCGATGTATGCAGTATGCAGAAACGGTAATATTTGCATTGCGATGCAACTGCAACGATGCAGTTTAGACTGACTTGTGCAAGTTTTGACACACGTCCAGGTAGCTGTCAAGTGCCAGCCACAAACCAAGCATGACGAGAATGCAACGAGTGTAACCGGGTGAACCACGGTACAGGTTAAGCGCTTGTCCCCAGTAATGCTTACCTTTGGATACCGAACATTTCGTAGAACTCATAAATCTGTTCTGTGACGTACTAGGGTTTTCGCTTGTCTTAAATGTTGAATTGATTGATTGATAGGTAGTGACCCAGGTTACTGGCAAAAAGGGATGAATAAACCCGTGTGTTGTAACGTGATTGTGGGGAAAAATATAATTATACAGAAGTGAGATGATGAATAATGAACATGATAGAAGGATAGAGAAACGTACAGTGGAATTTCAGTGAGAATTATGTTCGCAAAATAATTTTAGTAGTTATTGATAGTCATATTGATATTCACATGTATGTTTAATATTCATGTGGTATTAATAAACATGTAAATTCGTGTTACGGGTTCTATCATTAAAATAATGCTGGCAACACTTGAAATTAACAATCGCACTTTATTTACACAAATTATTTATAACACGTACTAATCACTTGTGTCACACAACAAAAACCAATAAGAAACAAATAGTTGGTTGGGGTGTCGCAACTTCAGCTTGCTGTCGTTTAAGCAGTCGTGGGTTCGAATCCCGCTACTCCGTCTGGCATCTATGTGTTATCATTCACCTCATTACCCACGCACAAATCTTGGACTCATGTGAGCATCATCAGCAATAAAGATCAAAAACGTTCAGCTAATAATGAATTTAAAAAATCACTGTGAAACTGTGCAAAAACTAATAATTACTGACTGTCAATAGACCAATCAATAATTTAATAAATAACTGAACACTTATGAAGCGCAATGGTCTGCCACACTTTTATGTACCACAACTGGTACTGTATATTTTGCCACGAAGAAAAATGTCTGCTGTTGAAAAAAAATTACCACATAAACTTATCGCGAGCACTTGATATGCGTAATCACAATTTAGAACAACATCACTGTTATGTCTATTTGTATACTGCCACCACAAACTGTTACTCGTTACGATACGTACTTAAAGGAAGTCTGAACAATAACTGAACTCCTGCTCACCAATACATCCGCTTTTATAAGTTTTTGTAACCTTCCAGGAAGTTCTGAAAACTGATAACATAATCTGGAATATTCTGGCTAATTCTCGAAATCTCCATAGGCTTCTCGATGTTCTATTTACACAGATAATGTTGTCTCGAACATTCTAGAAGAGCATTTGAAAGTAAGGAAGATGATGGGAAGAGGAGGAGAATAAACAAAAAGTGTCTCTTATCGATGTAAATGGAAGTACTTTCGACAGTGCAGAAATATGTTCTTTTCAATTTGCGTTTCCTAACAATACTTTTATACTTGCCAATATTTATTAATATACTTGTAGATGCTGAGAAAGAATAACATGAACAACTTTATCGACAGAATAATTCGTATCAGTAATCCTCATAATATGAACAAATAAATTACAATAGTGGTGATCAATACCCGTTGAACATTATTCATCCTGATTTAGCGATTCTAATATTCAGATTATTCCTCTGCTAGTGCAAAAATAGATTTTCGTCAGTTTTCAGTCATTCGAAAGAAATGAAAAATCTTTGAGTGTGCTAATGAATTTCATACTAGGAAAGAGGATATTTGTGAAAAAAGTAAAAGAGAATAAATGATAAACAACAATTTACAAACTGTCAAGTGAAAACTCCGTTTCGATTTTACAGTCACTACTTTCACCACTAATTGAACTAGCTTGTTTATTCAACAGGCGCTAGATTTTAATGATTTTCAGTAGGCCTTTTTTTAAATTTTTCATAGGTTAAATAACATCGTTGGAAGTCAGCAAGCGAAGAATGATTGAACATCCCTCAGCCATTTCAGAGCGCCAAAAATTTGAATAATCTTGTCAGAAGTTAGCAAGCTGCGCATTACTTTGACCGAAAAATTCAAGTCTCGAGGAGGGTGATTTACGGGGCCGCCTACTGTAATTTTCTTCCAGCTGTTGAAGTAGAAGGTGAAGTAGCTGGTGGGGGACTTCAAAGATGCCGGGGACTTAACGGGCCTGAACTTTGTTGCGGCCGAGAAGATGGAGGGACTTGACTTGGGTTGCTAAGATCGAGGGGGCGGCTGTGGTACCAAGAATAATGCCCCCCAAGTCACTATAGCCTCGGTACACGGCTGGAACTTAATGATGGGAACCAAACCGCGGCTCCTTAAGCTACCACCTCCCCCCGTCCACCCCACCCTGTTTTTCCATCTTCTCGAACGAGAAAAGTAATTAAACTGCCCTTAGCGCTGATCCCAATGCCTCAAATGGTACCACCAGTTTTTCCTATTCTCTACAATTTCCTTAACTAAAGCTCTCTTCGAATATTCTCTCATATACTAGGTCCGACATCTAATGTAGTCAAACAGAGAAAAGCATTCTTCCTCTTCGCTCCAACCCTCTTCCCCAAGTATGATCCTTGTATCCCCTTTCCCACTAGTACTACCATTCATGCATTCCAGAGAAAACCACTCTCTTATGTCTTACCCATCCTTGTATCCCCATTTCCTCCATAGTATCCTTGTTTTTCTTGCGTTCCTCTTGTATCCCCTAACCCCTAATTTCTTGCATACCTCCACTTCCCAAAACATCCCTACCCATCCTAAATCCCATATTCAATATTCCATACTCGGCTAACTCATCCCACTGAAACCCCTAATCGAAAATCGATATCGATTGAACCATTGTTTGTGCTGAAGCCCGTAAATTTCAAGCTCTACTCACCGATATCCGCTTCTAATTTCTTGAGCGATCTAGAAACAAAATAGAAACTGATTAGCATATTGTATAATGTTCATCGAGTTGGAGAATTAAAATACCAAGTTTTGTTTCAAATGTCAGAAATTTTTAAACTTTACTCTCATTAGCATTTTATATAACGGTCATCGAGTTTGAGAAAATACTAAGTGAATATTAGGGTTTTGCTTGAAATGTCAGAAATTTTCAAACTGGTCTCATTTGCATGCCGAATTGAGTGAGACGTGGTTTCTCTCGTATGAGTGGGATGTTCGAGATTCTTATTTTGAAAAGTTTTCAACAATTAGGAGGAGGAGGCCTTTATAATTATTGAGAAAGAAACATCTGATTTATTTCATTTGTGAGTGAATTGGAAATTTCTAAAAATTTTAGATTGGCTAACTCACTTGTAACGCCACTTCTCATTTTTCACTCAACAATTTTTGGTGGAATTTTTGGAATGAGAAAGATTGCAAAGAGAATAATAAAAAAGTGTATACCTTCAGTGCATTATTTCACAAAATTATTTCTTGACATTATGTACTTTATTATTGATAAATACATTTACATTTGCCTTACAATGAAATACATAGAGTATAAATCTTAAAATAAATTTATATTCAATTAAGGGAGAATACATCTTTAAAAAAATTATATTCAATTAACGGTAATCTAAAATTTCCTAGTATTTTTCATTGGATTTATCTCTAATATCTACACTTGGGCCTGTATGCACTATTAGCGTTTGAAATGGGTTACACTAATAATAATAGCCTTGTTCAAACTAAACGACAATTTATCATCATATCTCTTAGTTTACAATAAACTCAATTCAAGTGTACAAACTTAGGTTACGCGTTACGAATCCATAGTTTAGCTTATACCAAGTTGAAACTATCTATATACTAAACCTAGTTTTAACGCTTATTGTGTATACAGGCCTTCGTGTTCTCCACGATATATGTCTGTTATATTTTTATGAAGATATGATGTCTTTTCATATTTCAAATATAAAATATTATCAGAGTAGTGCTAATTAACTTTCCTATGTTAAATGACACAAGCATAGTCCATAAATAGTATAAAACATAAATGTTCCAAATAAATCTCATGTAATGAGTAGTTATATAAGTACTACCGTTGAGAAATTGCAAAAATAAACAGTGAATAAACATTTAAAAGAATTCCAAAAGAATGCTACCACAAGAGTTGTAAATTTGAGGGATTAATTTACTGTGGGGTGAAATTTTACTTCTATTTATTATTAAATTCCAGGACAGTGTGTCGGCCTCACTCTTTTTTTTACAGGGGTTTTAGAGAAAGAAGGGAATGTATTTGAAGTCTACACCTGGGGTTGGTCGGTTTCTCTCCCTTCGCTGCGAACAGTACCGTCTAATATAACTGCTGGCTATCGATTTTACATTAGGTCCCTTGTTCTTCTCAAATATGCAGATAAAAATATTAATGTACGTTTAAATGGCCTTTGCTACAAACCATTCGCCCAGAGCCTGCCTATATAAGGGTGTGGGAAGAGGGGATAAATAATTAGTTTATGCACCCTGTACTGCCAGGTTGGGTTTTTTAGGATAAGGGATGGGGAAGAAAAAGAAGAAAAACAGTCAGTAATATTTCACGGGGAAATAATGCAGCTTAGATAAATACCGATGGAACTTCCCTGTCTCCACATCTCTCTCAACGATGTAAGGGTATACGGGTCGGGTCGTAATGCAAATATGACAGAAATTCACCTCACACCACCTCAATAATATTACCTCAACATGCTTACGAATATTGTGAGGGACATTAGCGTGTAATGGAGTTTGAAAAAAGACAGAGCAGCTCAAGAATTACTGTAGAGACAGTCCAGCTGTGGAGAAAAACTCTAAATATTTAATGATGACTCGAAAAGTATAACTCACTGATAACGAACGTATTTGAAAGTATGAAGGGACATTTGTAATTTGATGACTTCCCTTTAGTTTATTTTTTCTCGCCCTCTGAATAGATAGGCGTAATATTAATCAATCTCTCACACACTCTGAGTTGGTACCCCATTGCGTATCTCGCTATTAACGTATTTTAAAGTCTATCTACAGTGATGCATAGCAAGAATTATTTCAGGATGTACATGATTTTAATAGTCTTTATGACTGGTATATAGGTGGGCCTGGGCATGCGGATGTAATTTAGGAAAAGAAACAAGTGACTTATGCGTCATTAGGCTTTTGAATTTGTACTGTTCTTAAAATATTATGTTTAGAAAGACGTTCAAATTCAATCAATCTCGCTTTCTTAATTCTGTCAAGCTGTGACGCCAGTTATTGTTTTGAGTTTTATTTATAAAATGGCTATTATTTTGATATTAATTCTGTCTATTGTTATCCGTGAAAATAATATTTTTATTGTTTCTCTCATTTCTAATGTGACTTAATGCTGAAGGACTAACTATATTAATAATTTATTCATATATTATAATAAATATTTTAATAAAATTATTATAAATAAATTAATATAATTAGTACTTCAGCATCTCTCAGTCAAGCAGTGAAGAAATAGCTTATTTTAACTTCTTCATTATTATTTCATTTTTTTGTTGGTTTAATGCAATTCTTTCATTTGTCTGTTCACAGGTGAGCGATTGATTTGTTTGAATCACCTGAGTGAGTAACTACATTCTTTATTCTGTTAGGCTATGTTGGTGAAAAGTGCATGGAGAAAACTGATTAATAAGTATGCATTTGAGCTGGATAATGAATTCTATTACTATGAATTTAATTTCTCCTTCGTTCTGGTATCAGTGTACTACGGCTGGCTGCTTTTAGTGTAGTGTGCTTGTAAACTTGTAAACAGTGTATTCGAACCGGCTAATATCTCATACAATATTTTGCCATATTTCTATGTTTAGAAAAAATAAACTTTACAGTGGTAATAGTTCTAAGAACTTTTGAAACAGTTCTTGGAAATTAAAAATGCGATAACTAATAATTGGTCGTGCAGTAATAACTTCATCAAGAATGGAATAAAAGTCTCCCATTCTATTTCTTTTATATATCAAATTTATTACTTATTATTATCCAGAATAGGCAAAAAAGTTTGATACATTTAATTTCAATACTGGAGAATTTCAACTAGCATCCCATTAGTAATGTGAATTTTTATTATTATACTACAATTTTCTTAGTACTCATCCTAAAGTACCCTACTATAATACTATCCTAGAGGGTTCTAGTATTCTCTCCAGAGCTAGTGCTGATCTTCATCAGCTTATGGATATACATATTACTCTCTACTTGAATAAATACCTATCGTGTAAATAAACAGTTTAAACCTGCAGATCTCCTCTCGCTGTATTAATGAGGGCCACATCACTTCAGTCATTCAACGTTCCAAGCGTTCTTTGATCCTCGACTCTCCCTGCATAAAATCTCATTAAAATCCTTTCCAAAGAGTTATTTATTACAGCCAGCTAAAGTAAATGAGTCGATATTTTTATTTAAAAGAGATTCTGTTACGCTGCTAGCGTTGTTCTTTAGCTTATAAGATTCCTATTTTGTTTTATTCTATGTTTGTTATTTATTATGCGAGAAGTTGTTAAGAGATCTATCGGCTTTTTTCAAGACGACACCTCTTTTGACAATTCAATTAGGTAGCACTCGCTTCGGGTTGAACTTTAGTGGTATTTTGTGTAGGAGATTTATGCATTTGTGATTTAAGAAATGATTTATGATTTTATAAAAATTTATAGGTTTTCCCTTCTGCAGACTAGCATAGCTGTATCAGGTTATTCGCATACTTTGTATTTTTTAAAGTAGCCTCTTGAGTTCAATATATCGAATGCAGACATCAATAATTTCATGTATGTTGAAACATTATAATTTTATTATTATAAATGATAATAAAAATGTACATGCACTGATGGTTATATCAAGAACGGAAATTTTCAGCGCATAACTTCGTTTCATGAGAGTAATTCTTTAAATAGGAGTTAATTCAAAGAAGATCTAACCATTTCTTTTTTGTATGAATGAAATTAACGTTTTATTGTAAATTTAACAACTTGCAGTCAATTTTAATTGAGAATAAATAAAATTTCTACTCACTTTTGGCCAAGCGTTCTTTGAAGATCAAAAATTGGCCATCTTTAAGGCCTTTGATGATGAGTCTCCCTCTACGACTCGAAAAAGTTTGGCCAAAAGTGAGTAGAAATATTATTTATTCGCAATTAATATTGACGTTGAATTTACAATAAAATATCTAAAAAGGAAAGGAATCTAAGAATAAAATTAAATTGAATAAGTTTTAGCTCGAGAGAAAAATACTTTCAATCCGACTAAATAATTAAAATATAAGTTGTCATACTCTTAAATTTATAATTGATTCAAATTTGTAGCTGTGCTATAATAATGGTATAAAACAGTTCATAGCCTCAATAAGAAACCTCAAATTTGACCAAATGTGAACAAATTTTCTAATTTGTAGTTAATTTAAAAGTGTTAATAATTATTGCCTTCAGTTTGAATGTGTGCGCAATACGCAATACTCAGCAAACAACCCAATAAATTATTTTCGATGAGACATGAAGTCAGTAATAAATTCACATTGTTTAAAGAACATTAAGATAACCCATTTATACGGATAATTAAATTTTTATTATCATGCGCTTGGATCTGGATCTTATCCGGCTAGCAGATTTATTTGAGTACCCGGACTTGGCTAAGAGCTCCGGCTCAGGGACTGGATATTTGGATAGCATACGGTTTGGGATTTTTGGGTTTTGGATACAGACAATCCACTTTTTTCGATAAAGTAGTTGAATAAACTCCGCTACAGTGTGAATATACTGAAGAGACTGATAAATAGAATTTATTAGAATGATATTTGAAAAGAACAGACTACGATCTAAGTTTATTGCAGCAATATTTGGCCTGGCAACCTGCCTTTGTTACATCAGTACTGCCAAAATTTCCACCTGAGCCATCTATGTATTATATGTAACTAATAATTTGTCTATTTATTTACTAGATTCATAATGACATGTATCGTTTGGACTTTCACAATTTTTATAGTATACCTACCCTGAAAACATTCAAAGAAAATCATTTCAACTATAACCGTCTAAAGTTTTGATTTTCGAACTCTAGCATGAACCAATGGCAGCTGAAAATACAGTTAATAAAAATTACAGTTATATTATGACAGATTTACTTTTAGATGATATTTCTCTGCTTGATGGATGAAGGGTCCGGTTCATAACAAAAAGCCGATTTCCTTCATAATTAATTGGTTCTAATGAATTGTTCTCTGTCTTCGAGCATTATTCCTTACGATAACTTTCCTGGAGTCTTAATTATCATTATACTTTTCCCCTTAAAATATGAAAAAAATCGGTGAGTTGATTTCCCCTCTCCTACAATTTCATTATTCTTAATCTTGGGATATTTTTTATATGATATTTTTAATATGTAGTCTAATTGAAATAAATAAGGGCTTACACTTGAGAAAACCAACTTAGAAGATTCTTTCTAATATATATATATACATGACTTCAATTAAAATTCATAATATTTCGACCACAAATAATTTATTACAAGTTTCCATATCCAAAAAGGGGGAAGTGATAGCCGTGAGCCTTAGCAATATCTGTTCAATCAGATTAGATGAGCAACGTTCTCCTGGGATCTCTTTGTAAGGGAGACCAATTGTATTGACTAGCAAAAAAACTCAGTTTTCTGCTGTAAAATCACTTCCCGCTGGTTCGGAACCCACCTAAAACTGTAGATCCAACTCTTCAATCACCATCATACAATTCATTAGCCTACCCACGCACAGGTCTCAGACCTATGTGGGCTTCATCATTAAAAAAAAAGCATGAAACAACAAAGATTCCCTCATAATGCCTGCTGATGAGATGTGAATCACACACAATTCTCAGCGGTTATTGGAGTTGTAACAAGCTAATCAGAGTCGGCTGTTCGGGAGGTCAAAGCATGGCCGGCCATGTACGCTCTTGGGCATCGGTGGTGGTGGGGGGTGAGTGTAATTAATAAACAGTGTATGACAAAATCAGTTGATGAATGATAGCGTCAGGTTGTGACGAAGGGTGGTCGGCAACGATGTTTGCATCGTACCCAGTAACAGCTGTGAAGTAACGGGCATGTGGTACGAAGTCTGACACGGTACTCGTATCGTGTGGGGACGTCTGGGACTGAGAGTGGTTGGCCGAGGGTGTTCGTTCATACGCGACAGGGTTTAATATACAAACCCCTTTCCACAGCAGCCGCGATCAACGTGCTGGTTATGCTGTACAGCATCCCACGAGTGTACCGACTCCCTAATCAGTGCATGTCCATCCCACAAACTTTTTTGATTTGCCCGCCAGCTTCAAGGTCTCGTGTCTCCCCACTGTTGTGGGATTTTGTTGTGACATGTTGTTCAGAAAGGCTGGGAAGCTGACAACAAGGCTTTTTTCAAGTTATTCGGAAAGATAACGATTATCTCGTTAGCGTAATCATATGTTTTCGTTTCCATTGAAACACATTCAATTATTCATTCACATTCAAATTATTCAAATCATTCAACTATTAGGCCTAAATAATATGTTCTCATGTACAATACCAAAAAAAAGTTTCCTCTGTAAGTTATAACATGTCCTTTATCAGGTGTATATATTTATATTTATTTTTATATTTATATTTATATTTATATTTATATTTATATTTATATTTATATTTATATTTATATTTATATTTATATTTCACATTCAATTATTAAATAATATGTTCTCATGTAGAGTACCAAAAAAAGTTTCCTCTGAAAGTTATATCATGTCCTTTATTAGGCTGTATATTTTTTATATAATTTAAATAAAACAACGAAAGGATAGTTTTCATTTCTACTAGTTCAGTTTTAAAGTTGACAATTCTCTACTCGTTTAGTTTTAAAGCTGAAACAACGTTAAGTATGAATAAAATGTTGTAACCTACTAGTTCAATATTTGAGGCTTACTAGTTTAATCTTGAATATTATTTAAACTAGTAAAATGGACAAAAGTGGCTTTTTTAATTTCCAAAATTTTTTTTTCTTCGTAGACTTTCTGGTCTGTTTTTTTTCCTGTATTCGTGTTCTGTACGTGAACATTGCGTTCCTCTAGAAAAAATTGTAATTCATCAAGAAATTCTATTAAACAAAAAAATTATTATTAAACTGATTTAGCGTTTCAATGGTTTTAATTTGCAATTTTGATATGGTTTAGTTCTGAATAGCTGAGAAACAGTTCTTAAATGTTCCAAAAGAGTTCATAAAAGGCCCTGGAGAGTTCTAAAGTGGTTATTTTACTCACTATTTATTCTCAACCGAAAAAAACTAACAAAACTATTATTTTTTTCTAAAGTATCCACCAAAAGGGAAATGCTGTAATAGTGGGATCTTTCCTCATAAATCATGTAATTTACACTATGTTTCAGTCTTTCAGTCTAATGAACCAGTCATAAGGTTCTTTTAAAGATGAATCTTCTACTAGTGGAGTATCAACTCTGTCAATCATGAAGCAGTTTCATAATGGAGGAAATAATTATTTCGTTGTTTAGTTATTTCCTTATTATTCAGTTATTTCCTATATATTTTTCTTAGATTCCTTAGTTATTCCTATATATTTCCTTATATATAGTTGATCACAGGAGTCCATCTTTTCTCTCTTTTTAGTCCTGAACGATAAATTCTCATTTGTTTCAATAGAATCTTGATACATTGATACATGTCAATTCTCAACCATATATAGTCTACTCTAATAACACCAATCTGTTTTGCATTAGTAACGCCGTGTTCTAATTTGTAACGTACTCATTTTAGTTTAAGATTTTGAATTTGCCATTTATTTAAAAAAACAGTATATTACATTAATATTATGTCTCAATTTAATCAATAAGTTAAAATCATCCTAATCAGCTAATCATGCTATACATAGAAGATTTCAAAATTTAACATACTCAGTTGAGCTACTCAAACTTATGCTGGCTTTAGATTAATCAGAACGACGTTGGAATACACCTGGCTAGTAGGTGTAGGAGTGTGCTTGTTTTAATTAGAGCAAGGAGAGATATTACACCTTCCCCCTCCTACCCCACCACGACCCCTTTTGTGGCCAACTTGTCCCGGTGGCCCAGAACCAGAGTCACCCTTGGAATAGAATTGGGCGACCGGCTAAAAAACAGAAAGACTCCAAGTGCCAACCACCTTAAGAAGTTCCTTTTGTTCGTATTCTGCACTTTTGCAAACTTTTTTGTCTGCTCGTTCTTTATTTTCTCCATTCTCTTTCGTTTTTTGCTCTTTTCGGAGTAGTTCGTTTTATTTACACCATTATTCTCCTTTTTTGCGTCCTATACATCTTCTTGGCTGGATATCAAGCTGCTGTGCCGTGCGAGAATGAACTGACCAGCCGAGTAATTTGCTCTCTCTAGGGCTCCTCCGTGAATTACGTCACTTATTTTGTTGCAATTCGGTATTGTTCTGCTGATAGCTTCAAGACCTACCACTGTAGCTCCCAGCTACTAGTTTAGGCTTCTACTGGAGGCGTAATTCTGATGTATATTATATATGACATATTTAATTCAGAAACATTTGTGACTATACATTTTCATTTTTTTCTACTACTGTATAATGATAAGCCGCGTCTCCACCAACCGAACATGCTCGGCGAATAGTGTTTACTGAAATTATCTGATGTCGCCAAACACTGTTTGGTGTTGGTTTGGTGTGGACGCCTTCTCGAACATTATGATCGGTGTGGTGGGAGTAGTGGCAAGAACTTGTTGTTGATCGTCATTGTTCGCTCACAGACCAAACATTTCAATTGAACTCACGAACATGTTCGGTGACCCATATTTAATGTTTGTCCGTTTTTTGTATTCGCCAACAATGTTCGGCAGACATATTTGGTTGGTGGAGACGCGGGTTTAGGCCTACAACAATTCACATGCTGCCAAGAGATTGATGAAGCAGATAATTTGTGAAGGGTAAAAAATGATGGAAACCCTCCTTTTTCTTTCATATTTTAATATTTTTTAGGAGTCTTTTTTCAATTTCCATAGATTTTTTAAAAAGTTAATAACCGTATGGGACAAGATTGATAGTGGACCGTAAAGCAATCCATCCACTATCAATCCCATGAGGCGAAGATGGTTGAAAAAGATGACTTTTGTGTCACCATGATGAAAAAGTGGCAAAACTTGTCTTTTTGTACTTTTTTACAAGTAGTGAGCAGAATAGGGAATTAACGACCGAGTATTTTTATTTTTATATTTTTTTAATACAACGGGAACTTCAGGGATCGCGGTCAGGATATCCGAAACATCTCGTAAATCATGGGTACATTAAGCTTGGACCCATGAATCAAGGAGCCTTCCCCACCGATTCTTCGCTGCCACCCCAATTTTCTGCCGAACCTCTGGTGTGCACTGGGCGAACTTATCTCTCAAGGACTCTCATCTTCTTCCCTTTCGCACACAGTTTTAAATTCCATCTTGAGTGGCAAACTGCACTTCTTCTCTTTTGTCTTTCTTTCCTTGTTTCTCTTAAAGTTGTCGCGTCCGCCATCGTTGCTCTCTCTTCTTCCCTCATTCTTCTTCTGCCATCTGACTTTTTCAGATGAAGCTACAAATCATCAGTGCCCCTTTTCCTATCTAGCCTGCAGACGCCAATAGGGCATATCATACTGCGGACAGCATTGCTGTGAGAGACACCATCCCTCCCCCGCATTGCATATGCAAATTTCGGATGATAAAGAGGCCTCCAGATAGCAGCACCTCCATTCCTCCACCCCTCTTCATCATCATCTCTTTCTCCCACCCGCTTTTTTGCCATTCTTCGCGCATTATACTTCCAAATGCAGCTGGCGCTCTGTCTCCCCAAATTAAAGCTGGGGCTTCATCCACCTTGCCTTCTTCCCTTTTTGAATCTTTTTGTGTTTTTAATCGATATTAACTGAAAAATTAGAAAATAATAGTTTTTCTTTGATGCTCTTGTGTTTTTGATCGAAGTTATGAATTTGAGAGCAGACAGTTGTAGGTGAGTACCAAACCCACAAATGAGTAATAGTAAAGCAGACATAATGTTATAGCTGCCAGTCACCCTTCGAAGTGTAGCACCGAGCGCTCGTGACTGAACTAAATAATGATGTAATAGTTTAATAATGTAATGATATAATAAATAATAAAATATTCAATTTTATTATTTTTGTAAATTAATGAAGTTTCCAACAACAATATCAATTTGTGAAACATTAGGAGAGACGTTTTGCTCTGATGCGTATGCATCAAAATACCGTATGCTGAACTATGTAATATAGTTACTATATAATATATATAGTAATTACTTTAGCAGTGTAGTGGTTGTGTTGAGACCAGTTACTTCCGATTAAAAAATGGGAGGAGTCAACCAATACGAATCAAGAGTGAACAAAACCATCAAAAAAGTAAAAATAGCTAATTTATAACAAGATGAACATTGCCTATCGAACCAAATAATGTTTTTTATTTTTTTAATTTTTTTTTTTTGGAGGATGAAGCCCACATAGGTCTGAGACCTGTGCGTGGGTAATGAGTTGGATGATGGTGATTGATGAGTTGGACCTACAGTTTTAGGTGGGTTCCGAACCACCGGGAAGTGATTTTACAGCAGAGAACAGTGTCTTTTTTGCTGGCCAATCTAATCGGTCACCGTTACGAACAGGACCTACGAGAACGCAGCTTATCTATCTGATTGAACAGATACCTGCTACGGCTCGCGGCTATCACTTCCCTCAAGTTCTCTGTTTATATCTAATACGAACATTAGTTTCTCTCAATGTAGAATGAAATAACACGTCGAATAGGCCTCTAAATGCTAATGTTAATCAAATTAATGCTCCTTGATTAAGAATATAGATGTATAGGCCTAAGGGTTTAATCAAAGTTAAACTGACCACCCATGTCAATCTGAATAACTCTAACTGGGAATCACTCAATTCTAGTGCAATACCATCATATCCGACCAATATTTTGTTTCCGCGAAAAAACTATTGGTTCCGAGAACTGCAGTGCTTGCGAAAAGAATAAACGTTCGGTGTAAAAATGGTCCAGTAAGGAAAGCAAGATGGCTGTATCGGATAGAGGGGAGGGGTACAACTGAATTAAACATTGAATACAGAAAAAACCGAACTAGGATAATGAAGTGCGGACGCTACACTTTCGTAATTTATTATCATCATATGTTTTTTTTCGGGTACGATGCAGAAGGGTTTTCCAAAATATATATATGTATATATGGTGAATATTTATATGGTGGCACGACAAAATGTTTAACGGGAGTTTGTATATGAGTATCCAGCTACTCGTAGAGTGTATTCCTGTTAGCCTATTTCTCATCCCATCCAGTTCTGAGCTACTATGTATGGGCCTGCATTCCACAATATTATTTCGCGCACGCAAAAAAGCAGGACTGATATATCACACCCCTCCCTCACCAGCTTGCTAGAAAAACGGTAGTACTCGTCAGGATAGAATTTAATCTTGCTCGAAGAATTCCCCGTGAAAATAATACACTCACAAGTGGTGGTGGTGGATTTTAAAAGGGTTACCTTCGTGTTTTGGGGAATTTCACGCTATTGTTGGTCGGTGTACATGCCTCTAGGCTTTGTGTGTTCTCAGATCTTGCTAGTTGTGACCTAAAAACACTCTGGAATAACCAGGGAAATGAAACAATAGGTGCATTAATTCGCTTGCAGCATCGACCTTGTTACTTCCTATTCAAATGGAAACTACATTCTGCTCATGAGTTCTCATATTATATCAACCTATACTTGCTTTCAATACCTTTTAACCTTCAATTCTTTCTTCTCTACCTTCAATTCAAAATATAATCAGGCTTATAAGAAATAATATTACTGTTTAACAACAGAATTCGCGTTTGAGGGAAAAATTTAGTTATATAAATTCTTCAATATTATAAAATATTTTCAATATTGGAAGAGTATTTCAAGCTATTATACTACTGCGAAGAAAATTATTATTGAAAACCGTGTGCAGTAAACAGTGTTTGATATTCTATCAATAAAATAATTATTGATTTTATAAAAATAGAATTAATCCTCATCTATAATTTTTAATATTCTATTAGCTCATTTTTTGTCTAATGAAAGCTGGATGCTTATCGCAGAAGCATAACTAATAGAGTTTTTGTAAAACTACGTTAATGTTAACGCTAATACTAACCTGAACACTATAGATACTTATTCTTCAAAAAGGAGTGGTTAGAATAATTGATGGCCTTTAACAAAGAGAATCTTGTAGAGAAAGTTTTGTAAAGTTTCAAATCATGACAGTGCCAACATTATATATCTACCATAATTTAATTCAAGTCAAAAGTAATTTAAACAATTTCAACAGCATTGGGCACTCTTATAACACAAGAAAAAAGTTGGATCTTCCTATTCCTCAAATAAGATTGTCAAAAACACATAACAGCCATTTCTATCAGAGATTCTTTATATTTAATAAACTTCCACTATGGGTACGTAATCTGCCAGAAAAACATTTTAAATTAGTTGTCAGTAGATGGCTGAAGAATCAGCCTTTTTATAATCTCAATGAATACATGGACTCCAACCCAAATACGATTAAAAATGACTGAATTGTAAGCCACCTGTTTGTGAATCTTATGACTTTGTTTTGATATGCTGATTTATGAGTAAGCTATGAGTAATTGTAATAATACATATTATATAATTAATTATTTATACAAATTTTTATATTCATTGTTGATTTTATGTGATGACGAAGCCTATTGCAATTGTTTTGTTTAATGGCAAATAAATATTCTTATTCTTATTCTTATAGGCTACATGCCTGCTCTATTAGCATCCTGCCTTCAGGGCTGGCAATACTCTACGCATCTTCAGGTTAGCATTAGTGTTATAGTTAATGTGGTTTTGCCTCTTATTGTTGTGTGGAGACATTCGTTGATTTAATGTGAAGGAAATTTAACTTCTTTTGTTTTATAAATGTTCTGGCAAATAAATAATTCTTTTATATAGAATTATTATTATTATTATTATTATTATTATTATTATTGAATAAATAAATTGAGAATGAACGAGAAATGAAGTTACTTCATTTTTTGCCGATAAATGAAGTGAAGGTAGAAGTTAATCAGCACACAACACGCGTTTTGCAATCGTTAAGGTGGGCGCGACAACTTCCCTCTTCGTTTAATGGGCAATATGTCATTTTCTAGTCGTGTTTAACTTGATGAACATCGGATGAACATTTGCGGCATAGAAGGAGAAGGAGCCGGTGTCGAAGAAGGAAGTCGCGAAAGAAGACGGAGAAAGATAAATATAATAGAGATTCTATTCAAATGCTGGATGCTAGACGAGATGGGGATGGTTGGCGCTGGCTGGGGGTGGTTTCCTGGGGCTTACCCCCACTCTCGAAACTCGCGAAGCGAGTTCCTCCCCTCCAGACTCTGCAACGTTTTCTACCCCTGTCAGCCATATTTCACCGGGAATTTACGACCTCCGATACGACAGGGAAATTGCAAGAATGGAGGAGAAACAGAGAGAGAATGAGTGAGAGAGAAGCAAACGAGGGGGAATGGAGAGAAAGTAATCTATCTTTGTTCCGAGCTCTACGTGCGCCGGAGAGATGAGAAAGTGTGAGAAAGAAGAAGTGATAGGATGGATATGTGGAGGAAAAGAGATAGCAGATGAGAAAAAGAAGCAGGGACATCCCGAACTCTACCAGCAACTACGTGTTCAGGGCAGCTAGTAACCTTAAGGGAAGGTGGGGTTGGAAGGGTGAGGGGAGTGACAAAGAGGGAAGAGAGGCCGAAGAACAATTTGGCCCTAACAAGATGGATGGACCGAAGAGAAGGAAAGAATTTAGAAGAGGGTACAAATTTGTCTGCATTCCCCGGAATTGTATGTGTTCTGCTGCTCCTTCATGACCTCACCACTGGCCAACCTCTCCTGACAACTTGAAACTCTAGTCACAATACACTTAACAAATACATTGTTTCTTCAGTAATTTTAACAGCACTCGAAACAAAGGCTATAGGTTCTATTTGTAATTATTTGTAAGTATATTTTTGTAAATTCTATTTGTAAGTATTCTTATTTACTAAGCAGTACAAGAATAAATTTCATATATAAACTCTGCTGTAAAATTACTCCCCGGTGGTTTCACCTCAGACTGTAGGTCCAACTCATCAATCATCATCACCCAACTCATTACCCTCGCACAGGTTTCAGGCCTATTTAATCTTCATTCTTCGAAAACAGCAGCATACTCCACTTTTGTGTGCCAAGAAACATGTATTTTCTTATGTCATCCTTACTCGAACTTTTGATCAATATCAATAATAAGTATACGCATGTTGTACAAGACTCCTACCTCTTCAAAGTTGATGATTACTTTTACTTTATCATTTACGGTGAGAAAATAATAATTGTTCTAGTGCAGTGATGTTTCCTTACATTAGAGGAAATGAAACACAGGAGCGTAGTTGGTAATAGAAACGTTCAGCATTACTCATAAAATAAAATGTAATTTATGTTGTTAATTCCTATTTTAATGCATTTATTATTGGAATGCAGTAGAACTCCTCATATCTGGACTCGGTTTAACCAGTCCCCGGTTTATCCGGCCACTTCTTGGAAGCGGCCATAACGTTTTGTTATTCGTAAAGTGGAGAGAATAAGCCCTCAAAAAAACAATGGACAAGAAAGTTCAGCAGAAAATTACGGATTATTTTAAGCCTAATAATCTACAAAGCCTTATTGCGAGTAATTTTTACCTCCATCTTCATTTAACATTTATTTATGTTATCTGAATTCATAATATTTTTTATGTTGTTATCTGAAAGATAAAAAATGATGTTATCTGAATTCATAATATTTTTTCCTATAAATAAATGTTCTAGTTGTTTTACAAACATGTGTATTTTTCCAAAAAATAATCCCAAAAGAGATTTAAACACTACTTTTGACTGCACTATTAATTACACATTATTATTAGGTATAAATTATCGTTTTTATAATAGGTTGGTTTATCCGGCCAAATCTTTAACCGGCCAGGAGCTCGGTCCCGTATGAGGAGTTCTACTGTAGATAGTTTCTGAACTTGTTCTACAGAATTTTAGAAATTGTTATGGCAACGGCGAATCCTGAATTCATTCGACTTAATGTTTCCCAAAATCATTCAATATGCTTTTTGACAGTATCTGGTTCTGTTTTTGAACCTCCAAACATATTTTTCGTTCCCAAATTTACTTTAAAAAAAGGCATGAATATAATATCCCAACATTGGCACTGAGAAGGATTTTTTCGGATTAATGAACCCTTTTTTCACTTGTACACTCCTCCAAGTAACAGGAAGCCGAACTGCGTTTACAGTAATAAATCACCGCCAACAAGAAGTATCCTGTCTCGGGTTTGTGAATTTATCATCCTTTCTTTTTCTAGTGCTGTGTCCTTGCTGGATCATCCCATAAGTCTTTTTTCTTTCTGTATTTCTCCTTCCTTAGCCTACTTTGGTCCAGCAATAAATACAGAAGACGAGTTCATCCTCGGGGAGTCTTTGAGACTTCATTTAGTAATTGGAACTTACCGCCATGCTACAACCCTTCTTCATCTCCTATTCTTGTTCTCTCCATTCCACTATGCTTTATCTCTTCTCTCCCGCCATCTTTATCTTCGTTCTTCTTCCGGTTTCAGTCTCAAACAACCTAATATTTCTAACACGACGTGATTAACTGTCCTGTGGTAGAGAAAAATAAATAATGTGCCCACAATCAGATTTATGGCCGTCTTTTTATAGTTTGTTAGTTCGAATAGGACGGTTTCGGTCGGTTACAAATATTTTATGTAAATTTTCGAGTGTTTTCGGATTTTCTGCGGAGGTTTCAGTTGGACCAGAGCTTGAAAACTTCAAACGTGGAAACTGGAGGCTTAAGAAAAATGAACGAGATGAGATATGAAACCCTATTGCATTCTTAAAACGTTTCTTAACCCGTACATTTTCTACAACTAAATACAGCATAGAAGTGACAGAATGTATTGCACAGTACCTGGAAGGAAAATTCCTGTGCCCAGATATTAGGCAAACAATAAGAATTAAAAAAATAGTAGATTAAACAAAGATAATCCCAAAAAGATAAACGACGAAAAGTAAGAGAATAAGGAGAAGTGATGAGAGAAGAGAGAGGTGTATAATTGAAAGTAAAAAAAAGGGGGAAGGAGGAATGATGTTCCACATTAGCTACATATAGGACTTACATACAGCATATCACGAAAAATTATTAGATAAAGCAGTGGGATGGTATAATTTTTTAATATTCTTATTTTTCTTTGATTGAATACAATCTTCTGGCTTATTCTTACGTATGCAATAGGATACAGTTGAAAGTTGATGTAAGTTACTTGTACAATTAATCTGGTCCTGAGGATCTGAGAAATCAAGAAACATAGGCTAAAGCTGCATACTGCTGGGTTGTGATTTAAAAGATATAATCAATCATATATTTGATGTTTATGAGAACCCTTTATAGAACTATAATTTCAATTAAAAGATATTGAAAATATTCTTTTATCAATTCTTCTCTCATTTTATCTCTAAAAAGGCTGGAATTTCAGTGATCGGTCAATGAAAATCAGTCATTGTGTCGTCAAAGTTTTGTAATATTTTTTTTTAATCGAATTCAATTTAGTTAACACCCTAAAACATACAAAATATTTAAAAAAATGTAATTATTGTAATGTATTATTATGTAATGTAATATATTAGAAATGTAATAAAATATTGCAAACCGTTTGTAACAAAATGGCTGATTTTCATCAACCGATCCCTGAGATTCTATCCTCTTTATTCGATCAACGGTCTATATACTACCCAAAATTATACAAAAATAAAGAAAGAGTAAATTTTAACTGCAGCGTTGGCAAAATATTGATAGCTAATATAAATTTTATATTGAGAAACATAACAAGAGCTGGAAATTAATTTACTCTGTTGCGCTGCAGGCAGTATTGAAACCTTGTACTATGTATTATGCTGACTAGACTCAAACATTTTGTGTATAAGTTCTAAGCTTAGGCCGGGTTCACACGAGCTATAATCGCGCAATTGTAGCCAGATCAATTATTATGAATTATATTTTCATTATGAAATATTTAGAATCAGCTACTGGCTACATCGCAGCGAAGTGTAGCTCGCGGGAACTGCACAATCTGATACTGTGCTCTACTAGAATCGCGCAACTCTCTCTGGCTGCTAATTGCTTTGACTACAATCGCGCGATTGTAGCACGTGTGAACCCGGCCTTAGTTGCAAACTGGTCACATGTACTGGAAGTAGTGGCCAGTTAATTTCCTGGTTAGGCCTATTGTTTTCAAAATTTGTATTATCTGTTTTTCTTAATTGGAAATAAATTCATTATTCATTCACTTAATGTATATTATTGGAGATAAATAACATATTAAAGCATTGCAATAAGATGGAAAATTATACTAAAAGAATTCAAATCTAATTTATTGATGCATTATGATGTTTCAAAATGCGTGGATAAATTGAGCTTGCCGCTCAACACTGGCAAATTATCTGGAGGGTTTGAGAGATGCGAGACAAGGACGAATTACAGAGTGTGGAGTTTATATTAGACGAGGTCCCTCCTCCCCTGAGGTAATCAGAGCCGCCCCCAAGGCCCCAGAGGTGGTGGCGACAGCATAGGATAGGATGCGGATGCTGAGCAATGTAGAAGATGAGAGGAGGCTTCATCATCTATAGCATCATCATCTACTGTAGCTATGAGGTGTGTGATGGTGCGTTGGGAGGGGGGGGGGAACGGGGGCCACAATTTCATTACCCTTTCTAGTCCCTCATCAGCTGCAGGTCTGTGAATCCACGCTGGAACAGCTTGACAACTACTCAGTTTTAATTCGAAGAAAGGATGCAAACTGGCACACTCTAGCCAATATCTATCTCTCTCGCTCTATTTCGGCTCTTCTTCTTCGTCATCACTTCCCCTTCTTCTTATTATTATTCTTCTTCTTTTTCTTCGTCTTCTTCTTCTTCTCGCCTTTCTTCTCCTTCTTGCGTTTCTTCGTTTCCTTCACCATCTACTATTTCTCTTCCTTTTCTCCTACGCAAACAGTTCTTTTTATCCACTCGTCTTCATCATCTTCTTTTTCTCTTCTTCTTCTTCTTCTCTCTTCTTCTTTTTCTTCTTCTTCTTCTTCTGCTTCTTCTTCTTCTTCTTCTTCTTCTTCTTCTTCTTCTTCTTCTTCTTCTTCTTCTTCTCTATTTTCTTATTTTCACGTTTTCTTCAACCTTTTTCAATTAATCTACTCATTCGTTTTGTTCGTTTCTTTCTTCCTCTTTCTCCTATATTTTTCTATTTCTTTTTACCTTTTTTCTTAATCGCTCCTCTTTTATCTCTTTTTATATACCTTGATCTCTTCTCTGTTCTCATCTCCCTTTTTCTCTATCCACGTTTTTTCTTGTTCCTCTTTTCCTCTACTTATCCACTTCTCTACATTTTAATTCTCGATTTTCTTGTTCATCTTCCTAGTTCTACCCTAACCTATCGAGAAAAAGTAGAGAAATGAAGAGTTACTAATCTCTCAAAAATATCGTATTCATACAGCAAATTGTACATAAATGAATGCAATTGAAAACTAGATTAACCGATTGAATAAATCCCTTCTTAATCTATTCTACAATAGTTGAATTCAATGAGTTATACCGTACTAAGATTAAGCATAGTGCTCTACATTTTCAATTAAATTGGCGAAGTTCTATCTCAGTGAACAATCTGAACTTCATTAAGTAAAGCTGTCACCGTAGAGATTGCTTTTATTGGTTGCACTCACGTTGAATGCTATGTGCTTGCTAAAAGATTGAGTATCTCTGCGGTTTTAGCTGATGGTGAAAGGTATAGATTGGTTTCAGAGGTTTTGGATTAGATTGGATAGATTTATTTGACCATGTAAACTTACAAATTTATCGTGTGAATGATTGATTGCAACATTACGTACATCCAAGAATATCAAAAAAAGGTTTTCTAGTAGGCTTGCTACTTTTTTTTGAAAAATATGCAGATAAAGATCAACAGATATCAGATAAATTGCGAGGAGAGGGTGAGAATATGAATTAGATCTACTTAATTCCACTTTATTTGTACTATTCCCAGCTCAATTCAGAAAATCATTTATATCAATTACTCAAAACTGCTCTATAATAGAGAGGTTGCGAAAATCTATGTTAGAACGTTAACGCTGAAAATTACGATAATTAGTTTTAAGCCACTTGTAAAGTCATATACGCACTAAAATAATAATAATAAAACAGCCGAAAGAAAAGCAATTCAGACCTAAGTGGTCGGAAGAACGCAAAAAGGTCTTTTCAGAAACGATGAAAGCCTATTGGGGTAATAAGAAAAACAAAAGGATTACATGACTGAGTCTTTTGCTTATCGTCTTTCGTCTTGGGAGAATTCGCCAATAATAATAATATTTTTTTTTCCTTTTTTTTCTATCTTTATTGAATGTAAATAACAGTACATGCAATTAATAAATAATATACAACAATTTAACAAAATTCAATATATAAATAGTTATTATGATAATAATTCTAGTGGTGGCAACCCCAGAAGCTAAGTTTAGCTTGTATTGGGGTGATTTGCTAAGTTTTAAATTTAATCAGGTTTTTATTATGGATTTTATGTGATGAATAATCAATATCCTATTCCTCTGTGATGAATATGTTATCCTTGTTCAGTAATATAATAAGTTTTGATTTCATGTTTTACTGCGGAATATGTTTGTAGGTTTTTAAGATGGTTAGGGATACTGATAATAATAATAATAATAATAATAATAATAATAATAATAATAATAATAATAATAATAATAATAATTATAATAATAATAATAATAATAATAATAATAATAATAATAATAATAATAATAATAATAATAATAATAATAATAATAATAATAATAATATCAATAATAATAATAATAATAATAATATCAATAATAATAATAATATCAATAATAATAATAATAATAATAATATTGAATACATATCTTGAATATTGTCATAGATCATATTTTCAACATGACAATCCACCATGTGTAGCTCATTCCCCAATATCAAAGACAAGGCCAGTATTCATTAATAAATCGGAACGTATTAAACGCTTTTAGTCGTGTTAAAGCGTCGAAAAATTCATCATAAAACTTGGCAAGCGTTCATTGTCGTAAATTTACCAATATCTGGGCGTATCAAGCCCCTAGAAGCAAGTCGATCCTCTATCTAATCATTTCAAAAAAGAAAAGAAGGAAAAGTTCCATCCGACTTGGATGTTGCCATTGCAACTATTTCGTTTTCTGGTCCAAAATAACATGAAAGATTTCTTTAAATATTCCTCTCATAAATAACGGACACGATTCTTCATCATAGGGAATTATTCCACCTGATCAAAAGTTTCCAAAAACTAAGTCATCTTTCATAATTTCAAAGGGCCGTTTTGAATTTTTCCATCCGATTTAGAAATTGGTCACAGATTCGCCTGCATTGCTGCTTAAAGATAAATTTCTGGCGAGTAGGCGAGATATATATCTAAAGATTACTCGATGTTCCAGTGTCAGTGTTATACTCTACCCTAAAGTTTGTGTATAAAAATAGAATATAAAAATATAGAAATATTTTAAATGAATAGCATTTTTCTAATGACAATTTTATAGTATCGTTTACTTTTTATGGTAAATTCAACGACTTGCAGTCAATTTAGAAATATTATCTATTCATAATTAAAATTGACTGCAAATCGTTGAATTTACCTTAAAAAGTTAATATTAAAAAAACAGATCGTTATGAAACAAGAAATACAAGAATATTTGTTTTTGGAGCCTCTGTCTCAACCCAATCTCATGTCTTAAACCCTTTCAGATGTCTAAATTACAATAAGATCTCGCGTCTTTTTATTTTTCGTTTAAAATTTGTCAACTACCTCAAATCCACTGTGGGATTATTTCACAATCCCAGAAATTGAATTCTAGCAAATAGAAATGATATGATGGATGACTGAGCTTTTAAACGTCTGAGATGGAGTAGAAGGCACTTCTTGGAGTAGAAGGTGATTGACAAGTATTTGTGAGCCTCAATTTTCATTTTCAAACTTATTATAAAAGGATTGTACTAAGAGAGGATTATAGCCTGAAGCGCACCTTCATGTAAGGTTCTTACTATACTAGCTTTGTATGTTTTAGATCTAATTAATTATGAGGGAATTCATGGATATTCTAATAATCTGCCACACTAGTAATGTACTTAAGATAAGACGTCAATAACTGATCCATTTCTCACCGAACTACAGTAGTAGTAGCCTATAGTTCGTTGCTATTTCTCCAATAAGGAGTATAAGGTTTATAAGGAATCATGATTTGTTATAAAGAAATAACTATATCAACTTAGAACAAACTAGATTGGCGTATCTTGGAAAAATACCAGTGAAAGTATAAAAAGTATAAGTATAGTATAATAAGTAAAGTATAAGTATAATAGTATATAAAAAGAATAAAAGGATGAAAATACCAGTGAAAGTATAGTCTTGCATAATAGATTGTAATAGTCTAATCAAAGTC
Organism: Conomelus anceps; assembly: GCA_948455865.1. Lineage (NCBI taxonomy): Eukaryota > Metazoa > Arthropoda > Insecta > Hemiptera > Delphacidae > Conomelus > Conomelus anceps. The sequence continues at coordinate 25,455,730 of OX418225.1, read as the reverse complement.
TGATATTATTGAATTAATGATATATTTTTGGTCCTTATTGTTTCTACTTCTACATTTTCGTACTATTATTACAGTATTTTATTTTTCCTCCAAGTGTTTTAATTCTATTATATATTTTTTTTATTACACCAATTCATGGCATTTTTGTTGGATCCTATGATGCTCCTGTATGCGGACATAATTTCACAATGAAATTATTTGCATGAGTACATGCAATAATACTGTATTTGCATACAGTATTATTTCTGCAGATATTTTTTTGTAACATTTTATTTCTTGTACATGATAGTTTAATTGAACTAAGTATTTTTTCTTAGTAACTTCTTGATTTCTCTCCTAATAATTGTTTGTTTTATAATTATTATTATTTTTTATCATGTATTACTTTTTTCCTGTGTATTTTTTTGCTTGTTTGTATTTGCGGAAATAAAGATTATTATTATTTTATTATTATTATTTTCTGATGCTATTTATTTCTGACAATAATGTCCTTTGTGTTGCTGATTCCGTAAGCTAGCTTTGACTGGCTCGTACTCAGTAGCGAAGGGGTGGTCTTGATTTTAGAATATTTTGATACCACCCTTCTTATTCGACAATCAGTATCTGTCACTAACTCATCTCCAATAGTCTCGATTGTCTCGGTTCAAAAAAATTCTGAGACAAAAATCTGAGACAACCCTTCTTATTTGACAATCAGTTTCTGTCACTAGCTGATTTCTACTAGCAGAGGAGAAGTTTTGATTTAAAAATCGTCGTGAATATTCCTTTTGTTGCCGCAATCAATATCTGACACTAGCTCATTCGCCACTGGTGGAGGGTTAGTTTAGATTTGATACGCTATGAAAGCACCCTTGCCTTTCAACGCGGAGGGTAGCTGACAGCCGTGTGTAGGCCAGTCGGCCATTATAGTGATGAAGCTACGTGTTTGAAGGCGCCATTTTATTTTTCCTCCAAGTGTTTTAATTCTATTATATATTTTTTTTATTACACCAATTCATGGCATTTTTGTTGGATCCTATGATGCTCCTGTATGCGGACATAATTTCACAATGAAATTATTTGCATGAGTACATGCAATAATACTGTATTTGCATACAGTATTATTTCTGCAGATATTTTTTTGTAACATTTTATTTCTTGTACATGATAGTTTAATTGAACTAAGTATTTTTTCTTAGTAACTTCTTGATTTCTCTCCTAATAATTGTTTGTTTTATAATTATTATTATTATTTCTTTATCATGTTTTTTTTTGCTTGTTTTTATTTGCGGAAATAAAGATTATTATTATTATTATAGAAATATAGTTGTGCACATCGCTGGGATACTTCAAAAGCGTCATGCTTGATCCATACCAAATTAAAACTATATCCCAATTCTTTAGTACTTAACACAAACTATCATAATACGTCATTGTTATTCTAAGCATACACTTGATCGATTGTACACTGAGTACATGTTTTGAAAATTTGTTTTCATTAACTCACTGCACGCGTTCATCAATATATAGTTATAAAGGGACTGGTTTACTATTAAATGTAATAAATAATACAGAATCTACTTAAAAATAGGTATAGAAGCGTGTCTGTCTTTTGCTGTGTTTATAAGCTGACAGACATTGACAAATGGCTGGAAGGTGATGGTGATGGTGATGGTTGCATGCTTTATCTGATAGTGAACAGTTAACAACACACCAACACTGACTTCCACTGTTTAAACCCGCTATTTTCTACTAGTTTTAAAATAACTACCTGATAACGCCAGAACCTGTTAAAATTGTTTGAAGAATGTACCCCGAGAATTAAGCTGTGTGTAAATACAAAATGTGTTACAGAGTATGGTTTGAAACAGTTTTAGGAGAGAAAGAGAGGTTATTATTTGTGTTCACTAGGAATGTTTCCAGCGGAGTTAAATTTGAAGATATTATATGGATAGTACAAGGAATCTTAGTGATAATTTTTTTCCTGGATTTCTTGTTCCATGACGAACTGCGTTGTTAATATTAACTTGTTATGTAAATTTAACGACTTGCAGTCAAATATTCATCAAGAATAAGTAAAATTTACTTACTCTGTAGGCCGAGCGCTTTCGAATCTTTGAGATCCGTTTTCAGAGGCGTCTGAAAAAAATAAATATTTCAGAGGCGTCTGAAAACGGATCTCAAAGATTCGAAAGCGCTCGGCCTACAGAGTAAGTAAATTTTACTTATTCTTGATGAATATTTGACTGCAAGTCGTTAAATTTACATAAGATAATTTTTTATTTATTCTCCAAGTTTTTCATATTTATTTTTTATTTAAATGTAAACATATTTTAATACATAGTTGTATGGTTTAAGCAGCAACTTTTCTTTGATAATATTGCGGTAAACTTCAGGGAAGAGAGAGAGCAAAAACACTCAAACGAGGGTAACATTTTTAGCAATGTGCTATTTATGATGGTGATATAAGATTTTTTTACGTGCTCATTCGCTAAGAAGCTTGACAGGCTTTTATTAGTTTAACATTGTAGGCTACCTACAACATGTGGATGTTTCAATAGTGGTAGCCTATACAGAAATTGGATTAAAGCTGTAGACATGTAATGATGATAGGGGTATATTACGGGCAAAAGGAAGTTTATATTAGCAAAATTAGTATCATAATATCTTACACGTTTCCATTTCAAGCGTATATCCTGTTATTAATTGATCATCTATTATTATTAAAGTAACTGCAACCAATTATTTAATCAAATCTCCAAAACAGATCTCATCAATTTTAATTTCACGGAGTAAATGTTCAATTAACTGATTAATCAACAATTATTCACCTGTAGCCGGTACACTCTAAATATCCAAGGAAATCTACACCTTAATTACGTGTAAAGTTATCCTCCTTTGAAATTTAATGCATAATCGGTAACAAGTAACCTATTAATTAACAGGCCGCTTAATCTTCCAGTCATAACATTATCATGAATCCAACTATGAATTATTATCTCCTATTTTATCTTTATACTTTGAATTGATCTACCATTATTTTTACACTGAGATATCGTTACCGTACAGAGGTATCTTTCACTAATAAGGTTCTTCCCACTGCTAAAAGAAGCTCATTATTATTATTGTATCCTTTGTTCTATCCCGGTAACTTATTTTTTCTGCACTGTCCCTGAATTTAACTTCACAAAAAGCAACTACCCAGCTACCTACAGCTGATAAATTATTTTTATGTATTTCCAGAATTACAGTTACAGTATTGATTTTCTCATTTGACTTCAGTTTATTATTTTTTAAAGAAAGAACTAGATTAGATTAGATTATTTACGTTTTTTTGAGGATGAAGCCCACAAAGGTCTGAGACCTGTACGTGGGTAATGAGTTGGATGATGGTGATTCATGAGTCGGACCTACAGTTTTAGGTGGGTTCCGAACCACCGGGAAGTGATTTTACAGCAGAGAACAGTGTCTTTTTTCTGGCCAATCTAATCGGTCATCGTTACGAACAGGACCTACGAGTACGCAGCTTATCTCTATCTGATTGAACAGATACCTGCTACGGCTCGCGGCTATCACTTCCCGATGAGCTATCACTTTATTAGGAGTCGGCGTAGCCGAGTTGGCTTATCGCTGGTCTGATAAGCCAAAGGTCCTGGGTTCGATCCCAGTTGAGTACAAGATATTTTTCTCGAGCCACTCCCGTGTTTCGGAGGACACGTTAAGCCGTCGGTCCCGGTTGCATATAAAAAAAAAGCAGTCGTTAAAAAAGCGGCGAGGTGGAACTACCCGTAAGGGTCTCCCCACCAAGAAAAGCCATACGAATTTACTTTATCACTTTATTCATGTAGATTACAAAATTTACTCTTAAAGTCTTAGATTCTAGATTGTTAAAAATATATAAGCACTGTAATTGTTCCATGAATTTTTCAAAGCTTAACTAGAGAATTATTCAACGAAATGAATATGAGATGCAATTTGATAACGATAATATGATTGTGATGTATCTACATGAAACGGCGAAGTTTGAACATATAAATGTCCATTCTTGGAAGAGGATATTCAAGGATATCCTTCTCAACAACATTTGACCGTAAAACTATGGAGAGTTCTCAGAGCAGGGGAAATATAGGGAAAGTATTAGGGAAAGTATAAAGGGAAAGTATTTACCCTCAAACCAAAAAATCCCACTAGAAGTAGAAACAACTGCATTTGTTCAAGTTTACTTAAATACAGGAAAAATATGTCAATCCAATTGGTGTACAAAAGATGGCGGACGTTGCCGACATACGTATTCTAGTTCTAATTACTAGGTTATTTTAGGTTAGGTTTGGTTAAAGCCGCCATCTTGTAAACCGATGGGATTGGCATATTTTTCCTGTCGTTAAAAAGACTCATTATTTTGTTCTAGATTCGTCCCTGATGTTTAGAAGTGTATTTTCATCTAATCAATGTTTAGCTTGAATGATCGGTTCTACTATCGTCTCAACAATAATTGGCCTTATATTCGAACTGAATTATATTGTATATTATTTTGAAATGCAATTTCTAAATTATAACTAAAAGTAGTTTTGAAGTAGAAATGCAAACTTACCGTTAATCTTGAAGTAAACTTCAATATCCATGTTGTTTAAAACAATTAGCTCGTATCGGCACAAAAAGTGTATTTTCAACACTTCCATTAATTTTTTTGGAGGATGAAGCCCACATAGGTCGAGACCTGTGCGTGGGTAATGAATTGGATGATGGTGATTGATGAGTTGGACCCACAGCTGTTTAAGGTGGGTTTCGAACCACCGGGAAGTAATTTTACAGCAGAGAACATTCTTTTTTTGCAGGTCAATCCAATCGGTCACCCTTACAAAGAGCGTTCAGGATTTTCGTAGCTTATCTCTGATTGAACAGATACCTGCTACGGCACTCGACTATCACTTCCCATAATTTGATCTTGATCATAGTTTAAGTTAGCTTATATACCAGAGCAACACTTCTGCACCTTGTATGTTTGAACACTACACATTCTGAATAAGTTAAATAACTCAACAACAAATAAACAACTCAAACAACTCAAAACAACTCAAAAATAAATAATGTTTCTATTTTACTGTACTTAGCCAATTTCGCATGGTAATGTGTTCTATTATTCATATTCTACTGTATTCTAACACCAATTTCTCGCGAGAAAATTCTGTTCACGAGGAACAAATCTGATGCTGCCTAAAACGCGTAACACTCACGAACTTCCAAAAATCTACTGACAGAACTAGAAACAGACTGAATGTAGGGTAAGGATACAGCTGTTCAGGCAGTGACCGAATGGCCTTATTTCGTCAAAAAGGGGGTTACACAGGGGGAATGGGAATGTAAATACAAAGGTCGGCCATGACTTCTATTGGTCCATCCCTGCTTTATGCCTCGGACACGGATTTGGGCGATTTCCGCTTGGGACTTTTACCCCACAAACTAACAAACAGGCAGATGCTGGATGAACGCACTTTCGGTGTAAGAACCGTAGGCTACACTAGAACTCGCTTTTTCATATTTTTGAAGAGTATCCAAGAGTTCCTCAACCATTTCAGAGACAGAAACATAACAAAAACACTTATAGCTACGAGGGGAACAAGAATATACTACAAAATATTTAACTAAAAGAATACAAATTTACAAAGTACAATAAAAAAGACTAAAACATGAGAATTCATTGAGATTTATTCATTTATTTATATAGACAAATTAACAATAAATGCAAAGATGCAACAGACCGGAGTCCAAAAATGCTCTCTTCACAAATTTTGATTGAGCTATTTCATCCAAAACTTTTAGGTTAGTTCACACTAAAAAGAGATGCTTACAGTTTGAGTGATGTATTGCATTTATTGAGTCATGATATAAATATAAATTTGATATGATTTGAGTCATGCTATAAATATTAATGTAATTAGGCTATATTTAATAAATTTGATATGATTTGATTATTACATGATATTTAAGCCATATATAGGCCTAAAAGAAGTATTACAACTGAAGTAGTCTTATCTATGACCAGAAAACGCTGTCCTCTGAGCTCTGACTAGCAAACTATAATCTACAATGATGATAAGCAAACGTAATCTACAAAAAAAAAAAAAAAACACGTCCTCACGTGTTCTGATTTGAGGACACAGCCAGGCGGTGAGTTTAACTGGGGGACAAATCTCTATGTAGTAGAGTCTATAATCAAAATAGTTCATTATATAGATTTTCAGATCAAATTATATTTTTTTAAAGTAAGATTCACGACAACCTATGGGGCGTAGCGTTTAAAAAAGTCTTGTACTTACTATAGTTTCACCTTACTTTTTTCCCCTCTAGATACATTTCCCAATAGATATACACTGTTAAGACGTGTCTCAAACTTTTGTTACAATTTTCCCAAACATATCTTGTGCTCGATTCCCAATCTAGGAGTAACATTTTTGTATCATAATTCACCCTTTTCTTCTCCTTTCTTGTACAATAATGTTTGTTTCTAATTTTCTCAAGTTGAAAGAGATTAGGAAAATGTTAAAATGCTCATTGATGTACATTAGGCTACCGACATTAAGAGGCTATATCTATATCCTTTATAAACCTATATCATATCTATATCCACTACCTATATCCTTTTGTATCCAAGTCATATTTTTTCGTAATTGTAATCCAATGAAAAAACAGATTTCTATAATGTTTGAATTTTTATTTTCTAACATTCATTTTAGCCCTTCTTCCAGTATAATAATAATAATAATAATAATAATAATTTATTTCTTTGTAATAATAATTGAAGTATAACGATAATATCTTTCTTAGTAATGGCGAAGGTGATATTGTGGAAGGTATCAATAATGAATAATAAGACTCAGTTTGATTGAGATTGATAATGGTGTAACAACCGAAACTAGTTTCTCGAAGTTTTAATAAATGTGGTTGTGACAATTTCGTCTTATTATTCATTATAACGATAATAATATTATCCTCACATAAGCTAGTCTGTGGGTAATGAGATGAATAATGCTACAATTCAGGAATACTTGTTTGATTTGAAAACATTTTGAAACCTTGAAAAAACGCTCATTTAAATAACGAGACCACTTTCAGCGTGGCTAAACATTGAAAATTCCTGTGAACGGCACAAGTTACTTTAATAAGCTCATTGGGCTTTCTACACGCTTGAGTACACAACCCACTACGGTGGGCGAGAATTTAGGCCTAGCCAGTTGAATCAATATACATTTGGAAGTAGCCAGAGATTCCCTATTCCCTTAATTCGATTTAAATTTGTTCTCTCGCTTTTCGAATTAGTTACACCGTACCTCACTCTCGGCCCCCCTTGACTTCCCTACTGAACCCTTTGCCCCCCCCCCCCTGCCAACATGCCGCAACGACCAATCACGTGGGAGGATGAGAGAGCAACGGTCTAAAAACAGCGTATCATGTTTCTCGCTTTATTTATAAGCTTCAACTCTTCGGGCCTGTGTTTTCTCACGGATTTATAAATAAATAATCCCGTTCAAATAGTTTCGCTTTTTTCTTCTATTGCAGGTACCGTATACAACTGTTAGAATGACCAGGAGATGCTCTAGGAAGTGAGTCAGTTTAAAAAAAAAGATGATCGAAGTTGATTGAACTTTTTTCAAACTTTTCCAAAGTATATAAATGCATTACGCAGTAGACTACTTCTACAATTTCACCCTAGTCATTTCTTGGCACTAACCTATCAAAACTCGTATTAGTAAGTTATGAGGAATCACCGTTAAATAAATTAAGATAAAATGTATCAGAAATTTTGTCAATAATTCATGTCAAATTCTAAATCGAATTTCTATTATTCATAGGAATTGAAAGTTATTTATCAATTACTTTATCACTTGGATCTCATATTATTATGTTTTTATATAGCACACTCTATGATGTCATAAAATGAAATATTAATACAATTTAGGGAAACTTTCTGCAATAATTTCGGATCACCTACTTTTTCAATTGTACTGAATTTGGGAAAATATACTTTTCATTATTCAAAACTGTCAGCTATCATAGAGATATTTTTTCTCCAAAGACATTGTTGGGAAGACACAAAGGGTTTTAATAGTAGAGTAAACAATAAAATACTCGGAGATAATCACCATAGCATGGTTTGATGAAACCCCCTACGACTCCATGCTGAGGCGGTGGGGGTAATGGAGACCGGTGGCGCTTTCTGGTGAGCGACCAATTCAACTATTTTTCAAATGAAACCGTTTATTTCTTGTTCCAATTTCGTGACGTCATACGTTTTTGATTCACAGTTTATGACAAAAGTATTAGGAATTTGAATAAAATTTCAATGGATTTAGATTCGTGTTGTTAATCTCTATGTCTCTTGCTTTTTAATTTCGCTGATTAATGCTTCTTTTAAAAAATGACATAATCATGTTAAATTCCCAAAATAAGAAAAACTGAAAGAAAAAACGAATTTTGAAAAGCAAGTGATCTTTGTAAAAGTATGAAGATAAAAATCATGTAAATTTTAAAGGCAATTTGTGGTTCCATTCTTGAGATTTTAATGAAATAAAACTGGACAAAATGCTCATTTTCTAGCTTGCTCAGTACAGGTGCAGTTGAATCTTAAACACATGTTGTTGAATGGTGGTATTTTCTGCGTATCCATGCGGCTCCAATGTGTTGTACACTATTCCAAAGCATCTGTTTGATTTTCATGCTGTATAACTTTCATGCGTGAGTACTACCATTCGACAGCATGTATTTGATATGGTGATTATACTCGAGTATAATCTCGAGTATGATAATACTCGAGTATATTAGATGCTCCACTATACGAAAACCCCAAGCCATCTTTTGTAGTCAACAATCAATGTTTGTCTCTAGCTAATTCTCAAAAGTTGTAGGGGTTATTTTGATTTTGAAAAATGTCCAAAAACTACTTTTGTATTCAACAATCAATATCGTTCAAAAACTCAGAATTTGTTAAGTTCTTTAAAACTTTCTACCAGCTATTAATTCGCTTTCAATGCTTCAAGTTATCAATTCTATTGAATTAATGGTATATTTTTAGTCCTTATTGTTTCTACTCCTACATTTTCGTACTATTATTATTCTATGTTTCCTCCAAGTGTTTAATTTTCCATTATTCATTTTTTTACTTCAATTCATGGCATCTTTGTTGGATCCTATGATGCTCCTGTATGCGGACATAATTTCACAATGAAATTATTTGCATACAGTATTATTTCTGCAGATATTTTTTTGTAACATTCTATTTCTTGTATATGATAGTTAAGTTGAACTAAGTATCTTTTCTTTGTATCTTCTTGGTTTCTCTCCTAATAAGTGATTGTTTTATAATTATTATTATTTTTTATCATGTATTACTTTTTTCCTGTGTATTTTTTTGCTTGTTTGTATTTGCGGAAATAAAGATTATTATTATTTTATTATTATTATTTTCTGATGCTATTTATTTCTGACAATAATGTCCTTTGTGTTGCTGATTCCGTAAGCTAGCTTTGACTGGCTCGTACTCAGTAGCGAAGGGGTGGTCTTGATTTTAGAATATTTTGATACCACCCTTCTTATTCGACAATCAGTATCTGTCACTAACTCATCTCCAATAGTCTCGATTGTCTCGGTTCAAAAAAATTCTGAGACAAAAATCTGAGACAACCCTTCTTATTTGACAATCAGTTTCTGTCACTAGCTGATTTCTACTAGCAGAGGAGAAGTTTTGATTTAAAAATCGTCGTGAATATTCCTTTTGTTGCCGCAATCAATATCTGACACTAGCTCATTCGCCACTGGTGGAGGGTTAGTTTAGATTTGATACGCTATGAAAGCACCCTTGCCTTTCAACGCGGAGGGTAGCTGACAGCCGTGTGTAGGCCAGTCGGCCATTATAGTGATGAAGCTACGTGTTTGAAGGCGCCATTAGAAAAACCAGTTTTATTCCGTGGAGAGCGAGTCAGAAGAGAGAGATCCGAGAGACTCGACCGTATCCGCTGTTCTCCGCAAGTGCCCAGTGAGTATTCGGTACGCTGATAACTCCCGGTGATTCGTCTACTTCCCATCGACGACGACCTGTCTTACCCAGATATCATCCGGATAGTGTTGTGATAAGTATCGGTCGCGCATGTTTAGTCACAATGTTGGTTTCAGTGAAATTATTGGACACGAAAGCGGAACATGTATTTCCATGTGAGTACTTTGCTCGGAATTATTTATGTTTGAATAAATTTTATTAAAACAGGATTAGGTCAAGTTTAGTTATTTTCAAATAAATACAGTATTATTAGATCAGAGTGGAACTAAACTTTAAAAATTGATGAAAATAATGTTTTAATGTTGTGCTGGAAGTTTTTTATTTAAAATGTTTATAAGCTACTCTATGTGATTAGCGGGTGTAATATTTTGCTCAGAATTAATCATATTTAAATAAGTAACTGAATTGGAATTTGATCAAATTTAAGGAATTATCAACAATTATTATATTACATCAATGTTTTGCTAGAAAAGTTTTATTCAAAATGTTGTGGTTTTAGGCTACTCCAATACTAATAGAAACGAAATGTTTCTGCTTGCTTCCAAATAAGTTGGACTAACTTAATGGAGCATAAGTTCTATTGCAGTTTCATGTGATTCGAATTTTTCTCTGCAAAAAATCTCTGTAAAAACTTAAATATTTCTAAAAGTCCAGTACAAATTTGAATCGTCATAACTTAGAATTTATTCAATTTTAGTTTGATCCAAATTCATTGACATTTTTTGATTTTGATACCTTCTGTATTTCTAATTTTTATTGTAGTTCAATTTTACGGATAGTTTCAGATATTCTGCATACTAGACAATTTTATTCAAAAGTAGTGGAAATGAATTGATAGGCGAACTTGAATTATTCCTATGATGAATCTAAATCACCGAAATCTCTGATACAAACCAAAATTACTTACAATTTAAAATGAAAGAAACTGATGAATAAAACTTGTCTGGTTTTGGATTGACTGACACTTTTGAGTGTACTATAAAGATAAGGTTAAGCGACTTATATAGGCTAAGGTATTTAGACGACTTCTACGATGAGAAAATTCAAAAGAGAAATTTATAGAAGTTTCGTTGAAGAACTTAACTTCAGTTATTACTATTTTACATTTGTTTTCTCATCTAACATTACATTCTGATTTATTTATTTATTCATTTTGGCTTTTAGCTATTTTTACTGTTTGCCAAAATGGAAAGTAAACAACAGGTTTCTCAGCACAACATTTTTTATTTAAAAAAAATTAACTTTTCATGTGAAATTTAACGACATGCAGTCAAATATTTGTTAAGAATAAGTATAATAACTCACTTAAACTGGCCGAGTACTTTCGAATCTATGAGATCCATCATCAGAGGCCTATGGATCTCATAGATTCGAAAGTACTCGGCCAGTTTAAGTGAGTTATTATACTTATTCTTAACAAATATTTGACTGCATGTCGTTAAATTTCACATGAAGTTAATATTAACAACGCAGTTCGTCATGGAACATGAAATCCAGGAATTTAAAAAAATTCTTCAAACAAAAAAGAATGTCATAGTAAAATGTATAGGTTAACTTCGATTAGGTATTGTAACTTTGAAAAACCTGAAGCGATTAAAATTTTTTCATAGATTCTTCCCAATTTAAATCTCTATTTCGTTGTGTGGATTATATTTTTGAAAAATCTATCTCAAATCTCCTGTGTAATATCAACAGTGAGAATTTATACAAGTTATAGTGTCATTTCCCCAATTTATAAAACATCCATACTCCGCTCGAAAGTTGAAGAAATTTTATTATTTTTCCAGGAATATTTAGCGTACTATTACAGGATACGGTAAATTAATTGCATTACATATTACATCAATCCTATAGCCTATTAATTCAAGTTTTGGTCTGAAATTTAGTAAGCTGAAGTCTGAAGTTTAAGTCTGTAGATATGTTTTTATGTCTGATAAAACCATAGCCTACCTCAAAAAGATAAACTAAGTGCGGGTGCATTCTACATGAAGGATTGAATGTAATTGTATTTTTATTATGGGAAAAGAAAGAAATAGGTTGAATTCTGTTTATGGAAGAAAAAGAGATTTTAAAAATACGTTTGCTGTTGAAAGAGAAAGAGCGAGGGAGTGAGAAAGAATAGACTACGTGTGAGATTTAAAGATGGTAGCGCATCATAAAGAACGGGCGCGGAAGCCCAACACAGCGATAGCATCAGAAGAACACATAAATGCCAAATAAAACTGTCAAATATATTTAAGCCCCTTTAAAAACGAGTTTCAACTTGTTAAGAGCTATGTTCTTTTAATCGTTTACTACAGTATTACTGCCTATAGTCAAATTGTGTCCAGATAAGTATTGACTGAGATTATCGAAACTGTTGAGTATCCTAGAATGACTAGCCGATTATATTAACTTGAATTGAATTTAGCTGTTTAATTTTATTGCACATTGAATAAATTTGAAAATAAATTAGCTTAATAAATTGATTTCTCAATATTATCAGAAAAGTATTGACAAAATAATCAATAAATAATGACTAATCAGGCGAAAATGTCACAACCATATTTATTAAAAATATAGAGATACTAGTTTCGGATATTACTCCATTATCAACCTCAGACAAACTAATAATTGAGTAGCATCTGAAACTAGTATCTCTATATTTTTAATAAATGTGGTTGTGACAATTTCGTCTTCTTTTTTCATTATGAATATCTTCCACAATATCACCTTCATTACTAAAAAGAAAGTTAATTAATAAATAAATTGGTAAATAATTGATAATTGATTAAACTATTTTTTAATCTTGAATTTCATCAGAATTTTAATATTGTATTCGATATCAACTTTTGTAAATTTTAAACACAATTTTCATAATTTAATATTCATTGAATAATCATGTACAGCAAGGTTTTAAAAATATTTTCATGAATTGACTAAATACCTAGTGGAATTCCAGTCTATCAAGCTTTTATTTTTCCGTCCCTTTTGATTCCACAATATAAATACGGATCAACTAATAGGCTATATAGTTGGGAAATTAAATCTGAAGCATCGACGCTATCAACCACATTATTCAATTTATGACTTTGTTCATGATTTCATATACCTAATTAGCCTATAAGTATACTAGCAGCCAGGGCAAAAGGAGAAATAGTTAATTTACGAATGAGCAAATTTGAAATGTTTAATCTTTCGATATCTTTTTCTATATCTCACCCCTTTTACCACTATTCTTCAGTAGCGACCAGGGCTTAAAGCGGGTGGATTTGCAGTGCTGTTGGACTAATATTAACGAGAAACAGTTCACCATAGTGAGTCAACTCTTTATAAGACGACTCTTGAGTCTACAAATCTGCGAGTTCATTCGTCACTAGCCCTAGCCGCTTATATAGAAATTCAAATTGTTTGTGGATTAATTATTATTATTATTTCAGAGACCCGTTGCATAGCAATTCACAAACAACGACTAATAATTTCTATACGATTTTGCAGTAACTACAATAAATGCAATTGTTATAAATAAACTAGTTTGTAAAATTTTATGCAATAGGCAGGCTCCTGATGGAACGAAATAATGCCTTCTATATTTCCTGCAGAGTTCTAACCTATGCTAAATCAATTTAAATCAAGAATTATCTATTAATACAATTAATTATTAATTCACCAGTGTAACTGGTGAAGATTTTTGGCTTGAAAATGTCAAAATTCCAAATTATATCAACTTTTTTTCGGATTGTAATAGTGCTTTGTTTGTGATGAAAAATTAATATTCTTTATCTGCAAAGACTTGTGATTGTGAATAATTATTATGCTTCAAGGTGAAATTTTGAGTAAAATAACTACCTAACCTAAGATTTTGATCCTACTTTAAAATTTTGTGAAATGCAGTTTTGGGCGAAAGCCTGTTGTATTCACATTGACTGTATTTAAGTTGAATGAATGAATAAATAAATAAATAAATAAATTAAAAAACCCAAATATTCGATTAACTTTTCAACCTAACACCAATAGGAACGGTTTATTACAATCTAGGAATCATAAATAAAATATTAAAGTGAATCCTTTCGCTAGGGGGCCGCTTAGCGCAGTTGGTTGGGGCGTCTCAACTTCAGCTTGCTGTCGTTTAAGCGGTCGTGAATTCAAATCCCGCTTCTCTGTCTGGCATCTGTGTGTTATCATTCACCTCATTACCCACGCACAAGTCTCGGACTCATGTGGGCATCATCGGCAATAAAAAATAAAAAAAACTATAAGTACAAGAAATACAAGTATTTTCTTTGTAGTGTCGAAGGTGAAATTGTGGAAGGTATCATAATGAATAATAAGACGAAATTGTCACAACCACATTTATTAAAACTTTGAGAAACTAGTTTCGGTTGTTATACCATTATCAATCTCAATCAAACTCATTTGATTGAGTTTGATTAAGATTGGTAACGGTGTAACAACCGAAACTAGTTTCTCAAATTTTTAATAAATGTTGTTGTGACAATTTCGCCTTATTATTCAAAATACAAGTATGCCTATCAGAAGCATAACTTTGGTAGGAAGCAGGCTTCTACAATTCTACATTGCTTTCAAATTTGAATATTGACGATAAAATTCTTCATGACCTCTGAGAAAAGATCATTCAATTCACAGTTTCTGATCAACAGTAATTCCAACTCGGGGTTGAAAGCGTGAAGAAGGCTCCTGCCGCCAAGAATGAATACCGGTGAGAGCTTCAACGCTGTAGCTGAGCTGTACCATCATCAGTCGGTCGAGCCAATGCTGGATTGGGCATCAGGCATTGGGCACGCGGTGGCGAACGAATGAGAAATTGCGCCTTAATGAAGTTCTCAAATCGGGAAAGAGAGAGAGAGAGAGAGAGAATGTTTGGGAGAGAGACGAATAGAATAAAGAAAGAAACGCCGAAATGAAACCATAAATTTCGGAGTCGAGTCAGCAGCGATAATCTGACCGTGCCCCGGTGTACGCTGTCTAATTGCCCGGTGCCAACAAACGCGAATGGAAGAGAGATGGAGATAGAAGGATAGAGTTGAAGGGGAAAGGATGAGAGGGAGAAAGAGTGAGAGAATATTATTTGAAAGAGTGGAGAAGAGTGTGTAAAAAAGGTTTTTGAATATTTGTGAGGGGAGTAGAATATTTGTTGCAAAGTCAATCAGGAAGAAGAAAATAGGAATAGGAGGATAGATAGATAGATAGATAGATAGATAGATAGATAGATAGATATTTATTTGTTAATTGTCACTAGGCTTGTCGCCTATGGTGATAGATGCATATTAAATATATAAATATACAAATGCAGAAAAAGTAATAATAAAAATAAAACAGATACTTGGAACATAAAAACAAAATAATAAAACTTGTTGAATACATTAACTACCGCTGAAAAATTGAATTGACTTTGAAAAAATTATAGCTCCTCATTCAGAAAATTGAAAAGTCTGTACAGTATTTAAATGTTTTATAGGTAGATGAAAATATAATATTCAATGGTAAGAGGTTCCAAAGTCTTGAGGCAGTAGCAGTGAAGGACTGATTGTACATGACTGTACGTTGATTTGGAATCTACGAAGTAGAGGACTCAACCGAAGTAGAGGACGTTCATTTGGAGATAGAGAGAAATAGAGATAGAAAAAGAGTGAAACATACAGATAGAGGTGTGAGGAAAAAAGGGAGAAGAGATATAGAGAGTATGAGAGTATGAGTAATGAGGTTTGTGGGGGAAGTAGCAGTAGAGTGGATGAAGAAGTATGGAATAGAAATAGACAAGAAAGAAAGAGTAAAGAGAGAATGGTGATAAGAAGTGTTGGGTAGGAAGAAAAGAGCTAAATCATGATAGTAAAAAATATTCTTGATTAAAGTGGTGAGATAATAAATAAGGAAGAAAGAAAGAAGAAATTAAGGTCGTGGAATAGAGAGCAGATTAAACAATCAGTACATGCAAAAGTAGGTAGTAAAGAAGTAGGTAGCCTACTACAAGTGGTGAACTACTAAATGAGAAATTTAAAGAGAATCCGAAAAATACTTCTAGTTCAAAGTTCAGAGAATATGAGAACTAGAAAAATAAGATTTTAAGAGTAACCTATGGTGCAGTAAGTAGTTCAAAGAATAAAAGGGTGGTTATCAAAGAAATGTGAAAAGGCAGAAAGAGAGCGATGGATAGATTGAGTGGAACATGTGTAAGAAAAAGAAACAAGAGAAGAAGAGTTATTGATCGAGATGTTATAGTGTATCATTTTATAGTGGAACAAATTTTCTGAAATATTGTATGACTGCAAAATTTTTATTCAAGTTAGTTTTTATATAATTTTTGTCATGACTGAAATATTTTATGCATGTAAATGGTCTTGAATTATTTATTTTGCTATTTTGCAATCTTTGTTTATATATATATATTTTAATTGTGTATAATATAAACAAGTGAAATAAAAATTAAAAAAAAAAAAAATGTTATTGGTTGAGTCAACTGTGTAAAGAGGTGTATAGTAAAAACGATAAGTGTACCAGGAAGAATAAATAGATAAATCTATGGTGGTGGTTCGGAGCCCACCTAAAACTGTAGGTACCACTCATCAATCACATTACCCACGCACAGGTCTCAGACCTATGTGGGCTGCATCCTCCGAAAAAAAATAATAGAAAATGTCGTCGTCGTCGTCTTCATGGATTAGGCTATTTTAACTATGTGAGCTAAGTCTGTTCCGGCGTCCATCTCTTCCTCGGTCTCCCAATACTTCTTTTACCTATTGGATTTTGGAGCAATGCATACAATGGGAGGCGGTCTTGTGACATTCTTAACACATGCTCTGACCAATTTTTTTGTATGTCCTGATTATGTTCAATAATGGTTGGATATCACATTCTTTTCTTATTTCTTCATTTCTAATGTGATCCTCTCTTGTGCATCATAATAGAAATGTTTACATTATTTTGTAAAAGGGATAAGAAATTGGAGTTCCTTAAAAATACAGAAATTGATTGGGAATGAGTGAAATGGTAGATGATGCCCATTAAGGAGAAAAATAAAAGAAGTGTAGCTCGATTAAAAAGTAATATAAATTGAAAAATCTTGAAGAAGAGGCAGAAAAATAAGAAGAAAAAAAGAGTAAAAAATGAATAAAAAGAGTAGAAAGAGAAGAAAAAATTTAGAGGAGGAAAAAGAAGGAAGAGTAAAGAAGAGATAGAGAAAATAAGCGAGATAGAATGAGTGTGTGAGGGAGTGAATGAGTGCGAGAATGATTGGATGAGAAGTGGCAAAGATCAACGTTCTCTATGATTTATATCTGTTTTAAGCGTACGAAATATCATTTCAACTTGGCTCTCACAACTGGCTGTTTCTAATCTTCTCTCTGCAGCTTATTAGAGAAATATCATGGCGTAGAAACAGGGAGAAGTCGTGAGATCCCCGCGCCCTAATCATGTTTTTTGCTTGTTGATTGGCCCGAGATTGGTTCATTTCGGAAGCTGGTTTTTGTTGAATTGAAATTCGAACGAATACGCCTGATTCTTGAATTCCGGATGAATAATAAAAATATTTCTGCTTTTTTGAATGAATAAGGTACCTAATCGATAAAATCCCATCTATAACATTGTCAAAGTCATGAATGCTTTTATGGTATTGTGTGTACATTGATGAAACAAAACATTTATTTTGAAACAGAATATTGAGAAAATCAATATCAATTAAAATCAATTTATGGCATATCCAGCGAGATTATTAACTGCTTTTCTCTCACACTCTAGCTTGTCTACTAATTTCTGTACCAGTCTTCACAAACTTAGCTAGAGTTACTTTGGGAAAGTTCATAGAATGTTGTAAAAGTATTTTTATAGTTTTCGTAAACCCAACTAGAGAATGAATAACAAAAATACCCTAGATTTCATCATTTGTAGAGACTGAACCACATGTAGTGTTCACATGAAGAGTCCTCAAAAGCATATTAATTTAGTTTCTTATTCATGCCCTACCTATGAGTACTATTTCTCAAAATACTATTACTCAACTACACAAGCAGTTAATTTTAAAATAGAATTAATAAACTCAAATTGTGGTGTCTTCTTGCTATAGGTCATGAATATAAAAACCTTTTCTGCTAGGCTATCTCTAATAGGATCTTTATAGACTTCTAATAGGCTTTAGGCTTACTATGAATGAATTTTCTCTAAGCAATAAATTCCATATTAAAGCAGGCTGAAAATAGATGTAAATTTTTATATAGGAGATTGGTTTTAAGAATTATCAGTCAGGGTTCCATAAATTAAGTTGGATAAAAATTTTAATCTGTGATGTTTTCCATGACGAAATACTTAATGAACAATTTAATATTAAAACTGACACTGTAATTCACTTTCAAATAATGTTTTACTCCCATATATTGGAGATGCTTGAGGAATGCATTTCACTTCTGAAAAGAAGCTTCGTCAGAAGTGAAATGCATTCCTCAAGCATCTCCAATGTATGTGAGTAAAACATCATTTAAAAAAAAATACAGTGTCAGTTTTAGTATGAGATTGTTGAAAATTTTAAATAAAATTCCTCAATTTGAACAACGTGAAATAGTGTGGAAACACTTAATGGCCGCTTTCACAAACGTCAATAAAAGTTTGATCACCGATCACTTATTAGAATCCTTATGAGTGAATGACGATCAAACTCTGATCGACGTTTTCGCAACCGATTTGTTATAAATTATCCTTTCAACCCATTTGCTTCGTGTCTGTCTCGGAATTAAAAAACGCAAAAATCATTCCGAAGAATGCAGATGCTGTACGCTAAAAGCTGTCCCTATTTCTTGGCGCTGTATAGCCAGTACAGTCAGTACAGCCCTGAGTCCGTTTTGGCTGTATGCTGTCACGTGCTAAAACACGATGATTTGGTGTACAGTGAATCTCCAGGAAGGTTCCAAGGACCCGTCTGACTAAAAACACAATGCATTTGGCTTGGCTTGGCATACCTACAATGTACTGGTGATAAATCACCACTTTACCTTGGACCCCTGTTTTTTTGGGGAAAAAAATCAAAAACAACTCGAGGGTTGCTTACCTGTTTCTGTATTTGTGCGCATGTGTGGGTGTAGAGTGTGTGAGCGTGTGTGGGTCTTCATTTTTTCCTTATTTCCTGCAACAACGCCGGGAGGTTTCCGTTTTTTGTTCTTCAGCTAGTGAAGCACTATTCACCAGCTCGAAGGTATTTAGTTGTTCTCTATTGAACAAGCTACAATGTTCACGCATTGCTGTGTTAAAAAAAGGACTTTTCCAAACACTGACCAGCAGAACTGCCCGAATGTATTCATTGTTTTTTCACGTTCTGGAGATAGTAAAAAACTTGACCCTCACAGTAGAATGGTCTATAGAATTTTTTTGAAAAGACTGAATACGATGCTCAACCGTTGCCAGTAACCTTGTGTTCATTTGAAGCTTTGTCCTTATATTTGGAAAAATGTTGAAATAACGGGAAAATAATTCATCCACCTCTATTTGTTCATTTTTTTTAAATTGTTTAATTTGTTGGAATAATTGCAGACATTTTCTGCGATCTAATTACAAAGGCTGATAAAATGTGTATCTAATCAACATAGCCATGCACCTGATTCACAATGACTAATATAAACAAACCAGTCTTTGGAAACACAGATTTTTTATTATTTCTGATGATACCCACATGATTCCGAGACTTGTGCGTGGGTAATAAGGTGAATGAATACATAAATGCTAGATGGAGGAGCGGGATTCGAACCCAAGCAAGCTGAAGTTGCAACCAACTGCGCTAAGTGGCCGCCAGATATTTTTTAATGAATCGCGTATTTGAACATTAAATCTAAATTTCAATACAGCAAATTATTTTCCTGTTTGATTAATCATCATATATCCTATCAAGATAGGAATTCTCTAAAATGTGGATTGATAATATTACTCAGAAATCAAAGTTACTCTCTACTAATAATATCGCCTTTTACAAATCATTGTGTCAACAAAAAAAGTATTTTTTAATATAATTTATTCATTCAACATATATTTTGCTTACTTTTATGTACTATGCATTGTTTTTAAATTGTCTTTTATCTTTGTAGTTTATGGTTTATTCAAAATGGTATTGTGGATGCAAAATAAATTATAGATGATATTTATTTTGTACGGAGTAAAATAAATTGAATTCAAGTCTTACAAAATTGTTTTGTTTCAATTGCAGGTGAGTGTGTGGAAAATAGTTCAAGACATCATTGACAGTTTAAGAAAACATGATAGTTTGCAACTATGGAGCATCCTTTCTTCATTACTTGAGAGGTGAGAGCTGAATTAGATCATTTAATAATTATAGTAGCCTACATAAAAAATAATTGAAAAATCTTTTTCGTCATACTTGTAGGTTATGGACAGTTTTCCAGTCAAGGAATCAATGTGGTAAACAGCTGTTTACAGAAATCAATAACACTTTTGGATGTCAATTGATGATTATTACCGTACACTGTGTGGTGAAAATCATCAAAAATGATTATTCCCACACGGTTATGGGTGGCTACTGGCAACCATTTCACTGAAAAACCATTTCGTCGAAAGCTAGATCAGCTGATCTAGAACCATTATTGCCCATTTCACCTTGAGTTGCTGTGATTTGGTGTGTTGAGGTTATGTTTGTATAACATGATTTATAGTTTCTTATTTCAACTTATCTGCTATTTTAGACTAGTATGACGAAAAATATCGTACATAACTCGTCCGGGAAGATGTTTACCGTATTCGTATGATAATACCGTTAACTCATCATACTCATACGGTAAACACCATTTCCCACACTTGTAACGTAATATACTATTTCGCTATAAATTTCTTCTTTGACATCAAATTAAAAATATTTTCCATCTGAAATTCTATCTTTCAAACATTCTCATGAATTTTACAATTTTATAAATCTCAAGCTCTCCAACAATCTCCATGATCGGCCACTTCTTCCACCCACAACTCCTTGCGCTCCAGATCTAATAATAATTATAACAGACGAGAACAGTTCACAGTGATGCAACCGGCATATCCAGCAACCTTGCAGATTAATGTTCAGCCGGGGGAATTAGAGGAATTACGTGTGTGCGCGCGGGTAATTCCTTGGTCTAATCCTAATAGAGAATTGATTAACAGCAGACGACGGTAAGCCGTGAGCCATGTGTCCTGCATCGTGTGGTGCCCTGAGTGTATCCTGCAGTCAGGCACAGACCAATAAGTCTGAATAATTCAGCCGGCTGATACTGCACTAATCCCGTCTAATGAATTTCGTGATCGATGGTCAAGCCAGGACAATATTACCTTTGGTCGCGCGGTGGTCAAGGCATGAAGGGCTGAATGAGAGCAGAAGGGACCACCAAGCCCTTCTACTGACACTGCCACTGCTGACAAATGACCGAATAAGTCCGTGATCGAATGTGAGTTGGGGAGGGGGAAGGATTTCCTACCCTTACTGACAAGAAGGGTAAAGTTCTGAGAGGGAGTCCATCAGTGGTTGGGATATAACACATGGCGCATGAAATAATGTCTTGCAATAAAATGGTACAGTACTACATCGTCATATTTTACTTTTGTTATTAGTTTTCTGTTGTATTTTTTTGTAATTTGTATTTGCCTTTTTTGTATTTGGGGGTTTCTGTGATTGGTTCTGATGTCTATAATTGAGCAGAACATGGGGGAAGTGAATGTTTTCTAGGCATAATAAAGTTCAGATACAGCATCAGTGATGAATATTCTGTTGAACTGAAATTATTTTTAAAATTTTCAAAAACTACATTATTATTATTTTCTTGTGATCTCAAAGCCCAAAATTATCACGATATTTGTAATTTTGACCTATTGGTTTTCTTAAGTTTCCATATTAAGTTTCAATAAATCATAGGCCAATAAGTTGAGTTCACGATCAGCCCTGATGCATGCACTACCTAATGTCAAGTTCAGAGTTTAATTTGATTCAATAAAATAGAAAATTTACATTAATTTAATATATACAGTAGTTCTATTAATTTAATATACACAGTAGTTCTATTGGAAAGTATTAATGTCCATTCTATAAAAATTACAATCGTTTCCATGGCTGAATATATATATATTTAAATCAGCCTATTTAGGATAAGTCAGACTATATGAAATCTTTGTTTATTTATTGTATCACATCCTATTACATACTTAAATCAACTTTAATGGCAAATAAATTGAAATATTCAGAACTACTTCTGAATGCAAGATACAATTTCACTTTAAAGTTTTTAATTTTCAGAAAACTTGGCATTTTTAAAATGGAAACAATTTTTAATTATAAAAAACACCTTATTATTTCAAGTAGCATCATCAATTATCAATATTGATTTTCTTAAGCTATCCCCATCAAAATTGTTTAATTTCTAGTACAATTTAAATACAAAATATTAGATCAACACAAATTGTTACTTTTCACCTTAATAACAAATCACATTCACTAATAACTGAGTATTAATTATCATTCAATAACCTATTGTCTTGATTGAGTAATTTAGTTGATTGTAACGCAGTGGGTAAAGATGAGTAAGCAAGATTATGATAGCAGTTATTAGGCTAACAAAAATAACTCCGATCATAATCTAGAACGAGAATGGAATGTGATGATATCGGCTGATACAGAAAAGGCAAAAGGGCTGTTTTGTTGAAAGGGGAAGGGTAGGGGTGGTTTGTCCGATCTCAGGGCGTCTGTGTGTGGAAGCCATTATTCAGTGCACGACGCCATGTTTTCATCCCCTACAGAATGCTCTTATATTTCTCATCTGCGCCTCACCCCTACAAAACATCCCCCGCACCACACACCAACCATTCATTTTTCTCTTGTACGCTGCTGCTCTAGAAAGAACAAGTGAACATTCAACCCTCTCTCACTCACCACACACTCATACATTGCTAAATAATTACACACACGCACGCACGCAAACGCAAAAGCGAGTGTAATTCCAATGTGAGGCCTAGTTTTGTAAACAAGCATCCGTATACTGAATTTCGCATCTCGGTAACTCACCTCGTTGAAATAGGAGCAATGTTGTTTGTTCTGAAATGCATTGCTATGAACCTGCCTAACCTGGATTACTAATAAATTACAACTAATACTTAGTATACTATAAAATATATTGAATACTAAAAGTCTAAATTTCTTACAGACTTCAGGGAAAAAAAGTGTATAGCAAAATATTTAAAAATTGGGCTAATTAATTAATTAACCTAGTTCAAATTAAATACATGATGTTATAGACCTACTCGTCATTTCAATTGAAATAAATTGAAAAATAATTGACCATTAACAACTTTTTTGACCTCCAAGAATCAGCACCGTCCCTATTTACATTAATATCTACAATATTACAATATTAGTGCCATGAAAAATGTTAATTCTGCCTCTCTCCAATTTGCTTTTAATAATATATTACAGGTTCATTTTGAAAACAACTAAAATTTATTTCAGTACATTGTTTAGGATATTTTTCCTTTTGCTGATGATATCCACATGTCCCCGTGTTATGATTAATGATGACACAAAATATGCCTGGCTTAACTGCAAACTCGTGATCGCAGGAAAAGTAGTCTCTCAGCGCTTTAAAATTGATTACCTTACTGCGTCTACGAATATGGAGTTGGGACCATGTGACCACAAAATGTGTTTACAATAATTTTATTGGTAGAATTAAACATATTAACGGGAATTAAAGTTGAAAGAATCCTAGAACCTTTAGTCTGTGATGTCAGAAGCACACAAGTATAACGGGAATATTAATCGATTGATAATAATCAAACGGTACTAGATAGAGCACAAATTAAGAAATAAAAATTCCATCTCTAATTTGTTTAGTGGCACACTCCTCTGGTCGCTTAGCTCAAGGCAATTATTTAATTCAAAGCACATGGCTGGCCACATAATAATCAGTCTAATGACTCAATAACAAAGAACATTCGGAGGCAAAACAATAAATTAAAGCCGCTATAAATCACATACCGTTAATGGTTCGATTCGGAAGGACCCGAAGAAAATCATAAATTTCGTGGCGTGGAAATATGAAATTAGTTGCAGCGTAACTTACTAAGCAACTAAGTTACCATGCAAAGCTAAGTTCAAAGCTGCTTCAGTAAGATGTTCACGTATCATTATTGCCAGCCATATAAAATATTTCTTCTCTCCCAAAACCGGTTATTCCACTACTGTGACTGTTACCAAGTCACCGAATGCCTATATCGATAACTTACACGCTTTGAATAGAGGTTTTTATACGATCAAGTCTTTACTATCCGATGAAGTCGGACAAATAACCACTGGACGATGGCGAAACCTTGACTTAGTTTTGTAAACTTATCCATCCAGTCAATATAGAATATCAAGATAGAAAAGTGTAATTATTTTAATAACATTCGTACTACTTGAATCAAACTTGGAATAGCATAGCACATAAAACGGGAAGACAGCTTTAGCCACGGTAGATAAATGTCTTCTTCTACTTACCGTGGCTTTAGCTACTAGATAGCTATACAACAAATAGCTTTGTCTCTGCTAATATTATATAATAAATACAGTAGAGCTCCAATTATCTTATGAAACTACATTCGATGAACTATATATAGTCTGCTATTATATTCATATAACTTTTATTATTTATTTAGTACAAAGCATAGATGGAAGCTTACAGGCCTACGCCCAAAAAAGCTTCTTTATCACAGTTTACATAAAATCATTTAACTGTATAATCATTAAAGTTAAAGATAGATTTATACATTTTTAAGACAGAAAATGGAAAAATACTGTAAAAGTCATGTAAAGAATGTGGAATGATAAAAGAGAGGATACCATCATAAGATATAAGTACCTTAATATGGTATAAATTACAGATGAATGTTGAGGTTGCAAATAGAATATACTGAAAAGTAATATAAAAAAGTAGATCAAGAAAATAGAAGAATTTTTTGAGGAGGATGAAAAGGGAAGAGTAGTTTGAGTATATCTGAATCAATTGGGACCAGACCCCATTTGGATGATCAAAAATTCTTATGATTTGAGTTTTTTAGATTGGAGCTCTTTAAAGAAAAAGAGCTTTTTTTGGTAATACTTTGCAATTTTTTATTGAAAAAAATGGGAAAAAACTACTGTGTTATCTAGCGAGTAATAAGTACTACTTAAAATTTCTGTACATCAGTAGTCGTATTTAATAAATGAAAGTCATTATCTGCAGAACATTAAAAGTGGCTCAAAGCGTTCGGATAATCAGCGATTTGGATAATCGGAGTTCGGAAAATTGGAGTTCCAATATCTTCAATGTACTATGTGTGTCTGATTACTATATTTTTCCACCTGAAGACCTGAAGACATTCAATTTTGTTAGATCAAGATAACTATCGTGGCCAAATGACTCAATCAAACGTAGAAAACAACTCGTTTCGGACCTTGACTAAACGTAGCTTTCTCAGTTCTTTGTAAACATATGAACAGAATGGACGAGTTGAAAAATTTAGGCGTTTTTTCTTTACAGATTTTATTCAAGTTTTTACTTTTTTCATCTGATTCTTTACAACGGCTACACGATTTTCCTCCCCTGTCTGTTGTATTATGTTCTCTTGTTCTTTTTTAAGAATTAGATTTGGGCGTTTTTTTTCTTTACCGACTTATTCCAGTTTTTACTCCTTTTCATCTGATTCTCTACTACAAGATTTTTTTTTCTGTCTTCCATATTATTCTCCTAGTCTTGCTCATTCTTTTTATTTTGTATTGCTCTTCGTTCGGTTCGGCGCTACCTCTCCGCCGCCAACGCTATGCTTTTTTTGGGCAGTCGAAAAGGTAAGGGGGCGGGGTGAGTGGCCCAGGGGCAGACCTTCGTCAAAGCAGCTGACACCCTCTCCTCCCCTTGCCTTCGCTCACCCTTGCATCATGGCATCCTAAATCAAAGATGGCTGACAGCCCTCACCAAGCTCCACTCTCAATATTTCTTTCTCTCTCTTGCCCAAACATCCAATCTATTTTTTCTCTTGCTCACTCGAACATCACCGACTTTTGCTTCAGTCCCTGTTCTATTGTGTCCAAAAACTTGATATTTATCGGACTTCTGGGCAAAGGATGCTCAAAGGCGAAGTCACGAAAACGATCACCAGCCAATACCTACTCTACTACTGCACTACCTTGCGTGATAGTCAGGCTTTGATGCTAGTCTTGAAAAACGAATCCTACCGGCTACTGTAGCAACTTCTAAACTGAAGAATTCTGTCGTTCGGATCAAACACGAACACGAATTTAGTTTACAGAAACCCTTCCAAAGAATTAACAAATTTTGGAAAGACTTATTCCCCTAAAATACAAATTTTCTAATTCTTACATATAGAGTAAGTCCAAGATTTTTGCCTACAAGCTCGTTAGTTACAGCACAGATTAAGAAATTGGTTACAGGCTTGATTCAAAGCTATTACTGTACTGAAGTTTCCCATAAAGGATCTATTACTATGAGGCCTAGGATCAATATCATCTAGGATAAATTCCTAATTAACATTGTTCAACAATCGGTCATGTGGAATTTCTCTAGGATTCAAATTTATTAACAATGAAAGTAGGAAAAATAAAATTAAAATTTGTAATTTTATAATTGTTATATTATTACTTTATAACTTGTAAATCTACAATATTTATTTTAGTTCTAGCAACTCATTTCAAGTTATCCAATCGTTTAAGTTTATCTCCTCAGCATACTACTGAAAAATATACGAATTTTTAATCTAGAAATCTGCTATTGACCTAATAACTAACATTTGTGCTCTATAATGCTTCCTATTATTTTATACGTTTTCTTTAGGCTATTTTGTACTATTATAATAAACTATTGAATTAATTATGAATAATAAAACTACAAATAGGTAGGTGAATGCTAGTTATTTTCCTATGATTCTAAGCAATAGTTTGTTTAGGTTCTAAACAATAAACATGATTCTAAACTCTTTCCAGTGCTCCCATTGCTCCATCATTTAAATTCAAACTACTTGAAATAGTAAAGTATCACATTATAGACTTTATTATTTTTTAAAGAACATTTTTTGTGGATCTTAAAACCTAAAATTTTGTAATAGAAGAAATTTTTCACTTGAAGTCTACGTTTTATTGTGTATTTAGTCAAGACGAATAAATAAATAAATGCTTAGGTCTATTGGATGTGTATCAGTAGTGTACTAGTAGGGTTACACTTGATTGCTTGCAAAATAATATTTAATCATTATGTTATAATCCAACTAGAATTTATATTACCATGATACTCCTGTTCAAGAAATAAACTGATTCAGTTCTTATTTTAATTACAACTGACTATATGACTTAAAAAACGTTTGTGAACTGGATAACTTAACAGTTGGCTGAAGTTCAGACCAACTTATTATATTAATTGATAAAGGCTACATAGGACCTTTTTATATCGTCTATATCTACATAGTACAACTTATTGTAGCCTACTTTAATTGCCAGTTGATATTCTGTACTGAACTACAACCATTTCGTATGCAATGGCATTGGCGACTCATAAGAGTCAGTCCACATTAATTATTTTAATTAATTGCTTTGTGCCTGAAGAACTGTTCTGAACAGTAATAACAACACTAGTAATAATAATAGTCACTCTCTTATATAGGAGGAGTCGTAATGAATATTTATAACAGCCCAGTACTCTAAGTAACTTATGTAACATGGTGATTAAGAAGTGACCACCTATTTATTCAAAGATGATCTTTGCTTTAGCGGGTGATTTATACAGAGTAGCAAGTTGCCTTTGAACTATTCCTTGCGCTAAGATCTGTCATACATCTCTATGATATCTTAATTTATATTCTTGCAGTGATATGTGTATCTGATAGTGTATTCATTGTAGTTGCTGAATCTTGAATTATTTACCGCGTGGAATGCATAATATATAGACTGAATATCTTAGTTATGTAGCTTGGCGTTCTTAAAATTCTTACTGTTTAACCACCTCAATTTGAGCTTTTTTCGAATTTGGCCTACTTTCTTTGCGTATGAAGTTTTAACAGGCTATTCAGTCTTTTTCCTGTTAATGTATGAAACTTGATGACTAGTTTAATATAGCTTATACTCAATCCTATAGTCACAGATAGGGAAATATAAACCCTAATACTTATTTATATTCCTAAGATTTCGATTTTTATTTGAATTTTTGTGAAAATTAATTTGAATTTTGAGCAATAGCCTGTTGTATTCACATTTATTGTATGTTCGTTAAATGAATAAATATTCCAAAATCTATCATATAAATCATTTAAAGGAGTTCACTCTGTGAAAGGAATTCTTCCTTGCTATGTTTTCTTCTCCACCAAAACTAACTCCTGGTTTTCAATTACTCTTAACCTCTTCTTAAATAATTATATTTAGATTTTTCTACCTATTTACAGGAAAATAGGCCAAGTTTACATAAATAAGCCTCCATCTTAAATCATCTTGGCCCAATCATAACAACTATGTAGGATCCAACTCAACAAACAAATTCTACAAGAATTATTTTATCTGAATTCTTTTCTTTCTTCAATTCTGCACATTAATGAAATAAAATAAAACTTTATTTCTGCAAAACAAAAATACAAATGTTTGACTAGATACAAAAAATAAAATAGTGGAATATCCCACAAAGACTTGAGCCTGAGCGTGGGATTGAGTTACAATAAAAATAAAATAAAATAGAACAACACTTCCAGCTTCCTTGCCTAACGTTTTAAAAAAGCTGATAAGGATAAGGATGATGAGAAGATAAAGAGATGGAGAGGAAGAAAGTAAAGAAAAAAGAATTACATAGAATTACTTCTTGCATTAATAGAAAAATTCTGACAGTCTATATAGCGTTCACCTAATTTTATCAATTTAACAAATATTTTAATGGAGGAAGAATATCACAAGTAATTGAACACATCTTTATTTTTCCTCAAAGGTCAAGAGGAATTGTTTTGTAATTGGAAATCTATACAGAAGGCCTATACTTAAACTTAACAAAAGCTCCTACTACTAGTCTAGTCTACATTCATTCCCTAATTCGAATTCTACTACGTTTATTATCCACTTTGTTTTATTCTTTACTTCTTCACTGCTTAATTTTTTTATTTTCAAAAAAATAGATTAAGTTCTGAATAATAAATAGAATGCTACAAGGCTACCTATATGCAACCCCAACAGCAGCTCTTTCAATACTAGCTATCAAAAAGCCTACTACAGTACATTCATAAATGGAAATTATTAATGGAATCAAACTTACTACATTTTTATTTTTTTATTCATTCATTTAACTAGCATACAGTCAATGTGAATACAAAAGGCTATTGCCCAAAACTGCTTTTCACAAAATATTAAAGTAGGAGCAAAATCTTAGGTTAGGTAATTCACCTTATGAAATTTCACCTTGAAGCACAATAATTATTCACAAGCACAAGTCTTTTGCAGATAAAGAATATTATTTTTTTCATTTCAAACAAAGCACTATCACTGTCTGAAAAAAGATGATATAAAGTTTGGAACCCATCTAAAACTGTAGGTTCAACTCATCAATCACCATCATCCAACTCATTACCCACGCACAGGTCTCAGACCTATGTGGGATTCATCCTCAAAAAAAAAGAAAAAAATTGGAACATTGACATTTCTAAGTAAAATATCTTTACTAGTTACACTCATTACCATGGTTACAATATATTTGATTAAAATATTACTTTAATCTTCTGGAAACCACTCTCCAAGAATTTTTTGAATTTTGTAAATTGAATTACTTAAATTTAGACTACATTATCAGAAAAATTTGAATAATGTAAGCCTAATCCCTCACCACAAACATATCAATAGAACTGAAAAAAAATGTTTTTATTTTATTTAAATCAATTAAAATCCATCAAATGTACCACATTTTACTACTTTTTCAGAAAGCTTGTATCCTTTCAGTTCTACAAACAGTAGACTGAAGACTACAAGCTCGAAACATACTTTTCTTCTCTGATTGACTATTTCCTTCAATATTCCTACGGATTCGACATTTGTAATGACATATTTTAAACTTGAAGACATGAGTTCAAATGACTTAGCGTGTCAAGCCCTAGTAAGTGAAAAGCTCGCTGCAGACTGCACACTTACAGCTTACTCGGAGACAGAGTTCACTGGTTTATCGCTTGGGTAAGTAAAGTGTACATAGTTTCTAACACTACATAAAATAGATCCTATCACGCTCCCTACCTTCTCTATAGGCTTGTTACGTATGCTAGGCTTCCTTTACAGGATAGAGCCTACATTAGGCATATAGCCTAGCACAGCTAAGCTGATATTCGTGTAAGCTCCTCATTGCTGTAGAGTGTAGATAGGCGTTTGTCTGATATCTCAATTATAAAGAACAAGTGTAGCCTGGTAAAGCTTGCACCTAATAAGGTTAATCAATGCTTATTCACAAATTGTTATGTAACAGCCGTGAATTACGATAATTTATCATAGCCTGCTCAATTTATAGCTTGCTGAGAGTCATGTAGGTGAAAATTGCTTTTTAACTTCAATAAATAGGTCACAGCTACCATTACACTTCATTGTATAAAAATTTGTTCAATTCATTATTCGAAAAAAAATTCTTCTTCAAGCAAGCAATTTTGCTATAAAAATCAAGAAACCTAAAAACAGTATATTTTTTAGGTTAGTTTCATAGATTGATTTTATGCTCTGCGTGTAAGAATTAATTCGTTAATCATCAATTTAACTATTTACTCTGCACTATTTTGTGAGTGATTTTGATTATCATGTATGATCTTCTTATTCTGAGTATTTTTCCTGTCAAGTTTATGAACATCTATTGGATTTTATATCTTGCTAAGTATAGATCAAATAGTAATAAAGCATAATAGTGAAGTGATAGCTGTGAGCCGTAGCAGGTATCTGTTCAATCAGATTGAGATATTAAGCTTCGTTCTCCTAGGCACTCTTTGTAAGGGTGTTCGATTAGATTGGCCAGCAAAAAAGACACTGTTCTCTGCTGTAAAATCACTTTCCGGTGGTTCGGAACCCACCTAAAGCTGTAGGTCCAGCTCACCAATTCATTACCCACGCACAGGTCTCAGACCTATGTGCGCTTCATACTAAAAAAAAAATAAAAAAAAATAGTACCTACAGAAAGTCCACTTTTTCATGTAACCTTTTAAATGTTTTCATTCTTCAATGAGCTATAGCTTCAGTGAGTCTTATTCAAATAAGCCTAATCTATTCACCCTTTTCAATATTTTTTCTTAAAAAAAGTATTTTCAGAAATTACTGATCATTTTAAAAACAAATCAGCTGATTGTTTGAAATCAATCAATGACAAGTTTCAGAGAGAAATTGACATGAAATGAATAATTAAATTTTTTTTTAGAGAAATTGACAAGAGCAACTTCAGCCTACATGTGATCAGGTCAATAATAATTAAAGATTTCCTTATACTCCACAATATTTTCTTTAATAGGCTGAAAGCTACTATTTATAAAAGGCGATTTAGAAAACTTTAACAAATATAATTGAATGATGATAAAATGATATAATTTAAAGGATTTTGCTTTGTGCTGTGATTACTGAATGGTGTAAATAAAGTTTTATATTATTATTATAATTATTATTAGACGTAAAACTCCCAAAGTGGAAGACGCTAAGTAAAGACGGTTCATTTTTTGGACTTGTTCTTCTTGTTTGCCCACCCCTTTTCATTTTTTGAGCGAATTCAGCTTTTCTCTTTTCACTCAATTTTGTTCCAACTCTAAGGCTTTATTATAATTATTATATCCCTCAATTATATTGTGTCTTCAGTATTAGTGCCAGTAAAATACTTCAAAGTTTAAACAATATTGTCTGAGTAATAAAACTAAAGAATCTGTGTAAACAAATCATTTTAGCTCCCACTAAATACGGAAAGTAGTAGAAGTTACTAAAGTCCACACATTTTGAAACAATCATTAAGCAAAGTGATTTCCTAAGTGATTTTCAGTCTGTTTCATAGACTTACACCCCATCAAAGACAGTGGTGTGGAAGTAATGGCTCGGAAAATTGTTGTGAAGCCCTCTCGCAAGGGTCAGTGTTGGGTTGCAGTGGTTTTGGGGTTTCTTGGAACCCGGACAGAAAATTATATGCGACTTGAGTGTCCAGAAAAACTTTTGGATCAATGGGGGTAGTCTGGACTGTCAACCATAGTACTGCGCATGCGCAAGGGTTATGAGCACCCCGAAGTAGTTCAGACTTTTGCCGCTAGGTTACGCCAGCGTACAGACCGTCTGCATCAGCTGATCCACAAGTGTCCCATAATGTAATGAACCGCTGTGTGAAAACTGTGTGAAACCTTCCTTCATTGCTTCATTTCCCCCCATTCCACCACTTGTGGGCTCTCCATGGAGTAGTGGAGACCCTTCATGGAGACCCTACACCCTTTCCAACCCTTGCCCACTTTATGACTGCTATCAAAATACTTGCTACTGCATTTGGTTGCACTTTTGAATACGCTTCCCACTCTTTCATATATGCTTTCTTTCTCTTACCCTTTTTTAACACTACAAACATCTATATTGATGTTTTCTCTTTCTTTCAACTTTTCCATTTTAACAGTGCAGATTTCATTACTTATTGCAATCATAGACAAAGTTAAAAAGTACGAACATATTACAGTTTAGTAATGAGATTACAGCTGATTTTATTCATGCCTAATTAAAAGCGTTGTATTATGCAACTGCAGTCACTTTTTGAAACAGGCTCTAGAACAATGAAAATTCAGCATTTGTCCCGATCAGTTTTAAAATGAATATTATTAAATACGCGCGCACGTACACACACACATCAGTTGATTTGAACATTTTGAAACCAAATTCAGTTTTTACAAAGTGTCTAGTTCCAAGGTGATCTTTAACAATAATAATAAGAGTTCTTGATTCTGGATTATGTTTGCGAAGTACGTAGTCCAAAATAAGAATGCAAATTTATATTGTCTGCGCATTAAATTTTAGTCATTATTTTATTTTATCGATAGTCATTCAAATAGAATAGAATAAATGACCATCGATAAAATCAAATGATGACTAAAATGTAATATTGAATGCAATGGTTGTATTCAGCCTTAAAGCCATTCGTTAGATTTTCAGATTACCAACAGCGGCTTAAAAAGGCAGTCATAGTACAATCGTTGCATAAACTACTATTCCGAAGTAAATAATTAGATTATTATTTGTTCGCTAATCGATAATAATATTTTCATAAAAGAAACAATTTTGGAAAAATAAGATCGGACTAAGAAAATTAAAAATTCTCAGTTCTCTAGAAAATTACTAATTAAAAATTAATTTTTTATCATAGGAAATTAATTTTTTGTAGCATGGAACACAGAAAACGATCCAATTTAGAGATATTATTAGGAGATATTTATTTAGAGATATTACAATTATTATTAAGTTGCTCAATGTTGACAAAAATGATTTAGAAATTAATTATCTTTCTAAAAATCTTATTTTCCTGTGCTTATAAGCATATCTAGAATTCATTGTTTAGAGAGAATACAATTAAAATACAGTAGTCTATAAGTTTGAATCATTAGTGGGAGCTATAAAAATGTGATAAATCTAAAAGCATATTCATGCATGCATAGTTAGAAAATTTCTAATAGCATGCACAGTAGTTATCTCTCACCTATGCTTCTTTTCGCATTATTTTTCCAATTCTTAAGAAATGTTATATTTTTTCCTACAATGACCCGAAAAAGTGCCTATTTCTGCACTAACTGTAGCACGCAAAATAGTCTATTCCTGCACCAGTGTGGGAAAGTAAATTCCAGTACGCGAAAGTACTTTTCAGCACTCCAGATTTGCAACCGAACAACACAAAATAGTGAGCATGTAATACACAGGTTCCCTATTCTGCATTCAAAAATAGGTCGACTAACCTGCTTCAGATATACAAAAACAGTCAGCTGTAGTTGTTGTTGAAATTGATTTGATTCGAAGATAGGATAAGTGAGGAATTGTCAAGTTATGTATGTCTTGTTTTGTTCTGTTTAAATTACTTTATACGTTACTGTAGGAAAAATTTTAATGTGTAATTTTTTTTGCACTCGTGAAAAAACTATTTCTCTCGGTGCAGAAAACCCCCACTTTTCGCTCTAGTTACTCAAATAGCTAGTTTAATAGTATTAATCTTCCAGTAGTCTTAAAATCTTCCACACCTGCGTCGCTTTTTAGTAAAGCGGATAAAGATAATGTTTGGATGAGTCCCATCTTCTGTCACTTATTTACCATGATCGATGTTGCCATATCACAAACCGAAAAAGACAGCAAACTGAAGAAAACAAGAAAACGGCCGTTGTTTCAGATTCTAAGACACAATACAAGGAAATATCACTCGAGGTTAATTTAATATCGTTGTTGAGGACATTTGCTACAACTACTATAAATAACACAACTGTCACATGCCTGAGCAAGATAGATTTTCCGACAGGTTTACTTTACTCTAGTGGTGGAGCAAGAATAGCAGAGATAAATCTCGATACATGACTTGAAACTGTGTCTACATTAGAGTTGCCATCCATGCTCCATCCACCCACCCACTAGGCTAGTCTACGATTAGGTCATCATTAGAAAGTAATTCGATGTCCTAGATACCAGATCGTAGTCACAAATCAGAGTATACATCCCATCGTTCACAAGGATGACAGCACTATGAGTTGCATTAGTTCGATTTCATAAGCATTTATGGAGAGCAGACTTTCCAATAAGGGTAATTTTGAAATTATTTGTGATTGTATAGGCCTTCTAAGGAGTTTTGTCATCATTCATCTTATTTAAAATACATAAAATATGTTAGTCTACTAGAAATACAAGTACAGCTAAATTTATATTCTACAAAATCAATTATCTAGGTTCTAGGATATTTATTCTGAGTCAATTTTTTTTTAAATTTGTGATTGTAGCCTTCTAAGGAGCTTTGTCATTATTCATCTTAATTATTTCAAATACATAAAATATGTTAGAAATACTACGGTTAAACTTATGTACTACAAAATCAATTATCTAGGATATTTATTTTGAAATTTGTGATTGTAGCCTTCTAAGGAGCTTTGTCATTATTCATCTTATTCAAAATACATAAAATATGTTACTAGAAATAAAAGTACAGCTAAATTAATATACTACAAAATCAATTATCTAGAATATTTATTCAGAATCTAATTTTTTTCGAAGAATGAAGCCCACATACACTGCAGACCTGTGCGTGGTTAATAAGTTTGGTAATGATGAATGATTAGTTAGACCTATAGTTTTATGTGTCTCTTTTTTCTCTTACAGAACAGAGTCTTTTTTGCTGGAAAAACCAAAGCGGTCCGTTTTGTATTCCGTGTTTTATTTGGCAGAACAGATACCTGGCACGCCCCCGGTTAACACTTTCCCATCTCATCTCTAAGGAGTTCTTCGTTATTAGGAATTTGTTTTGCTACATTGCGATTGTCAATGCCAATTTTTCAACCCTCTACTAGTGGATATAAAACAACTTCAATGTATTAAAATATTCAATATGTATCCTTAAGATGAGCCTTTGAGTCTCCATGACTCAAAAACGTTTGGCCTGAAGTGAGAAAAATTTATTCTCAATTAAAATTGACTGCAAGTCGTTGAATTTACCATAAAACGTTAATCCTGTACTACTGGTATGAAATACGTTTTTAAATCGCGTGAGTAAATTAAAATTGACTGCAAGTCGTTAAATTTACCATAAAACGTTAATCCTGTACTACTAGTATGAAATACGTTTTTAAATCGCGTGAGTAAATTAAAATTGACTGCAAGTCATTGAATTTACCATAAAACGTTAATCCTGTACTACTAGTATGAAATACGTTTTTAAATCGCGTGAGTAAATTAAAATTGACTGCAAGTCGTTGAATTTACCATAAAACGTTAATCCTGTACTACTAGTATGAAATACGTTTTTAAATCGCGTGAGTAAATTAAAATTGACTGCAAGTCGTTGAATTTACCATAAAACGTTAATCCTGTACTACTAGTATGAAATACGTTTTTAAATCGCGTGAGTAAATTAAAATTGACTGCAAGTCGTTGAATTTACCATAAAACGTTAATCCTGTACTACTAGTATGAAATACGTTTTTAAATCGCGTGAGTAAATTAAAATTGACTGCAAGTCATTGAATTTACCATAAAACGTTAATCCTGTACTACTAGTATGAAATACGTTTTTAAATCGCGTGAGTAAATTAAAATTGACTGCAAGTCGTTGAATTTACCATAAAAAGTTAATCCTGTACTACTAGTATGAAATACGTTTTTAAATCGCGTGAGTAAATTAAAATTGACTGCAAGTCGTTGAATTTACCATAAAACATTAATCCTGTACTACTAGTATGAAATACGTTTTTAAATCGCATGAGTAAATTAAAATTGACTGCAAGTCGTTGAATTTACCATAAAACGTTAATCCTGTACTACTAGTATGAAATACGTTTTTAAATCGCGTGAGTAAATTAAAATTGACTGCAAGTCGTTGAATTTACCATAAAACGTTAATCCTGTACTACTAGTATGAAATACGTTTTTAAATCGCGTGAGTAAATTAAAATTGACTGCAAGTCGTTAAATTTACCATAAAACGTTAATCCTGTACTACTAGTATGAAATACGTTTTTAAATCGAGTGAGTAAATTAAAATTGACTGCAAGTCGTTGAATTTACCATAAAACGTTAATCCTGTACTACTAGTATGAAATACGTTTTTAAATCGCGTGAGTAAATTAAAATTGACTGCAAGTCGTTGAATTTACCATAAAACGTTAATCCTGTACTACTAGTATGAAATACGTTTTTAAATCGCGTGAGTAAATTAAAATTGACTGCAAGTCGTTAAATTTACCATAAAACGTTAATCCTGTACTACTAGTATGAAATACGTTTTTAAATCGAGTGAGTAAATTAAAATTGACTGCAAGTCGTTGAATTTACCATAAAACGTTAATCCTGTACTACTAGTATGAAATAAGTTTTTAAATAACATGAGTAAATTATGACACAACTATACAAACTATGTCTGTTCAGATAGTTTAGTACAAGGAAAGAGTTGGTTGATTAATGAACAAATTTCACAGAGCATGTGGACTACAGCTTGTTGCCAGGAACTACTAGCAAGGTGAGAACCTCGGTAGTGTCTAGTACAAGCTCCACTGTCACAAGGTATCCTCTGTTTCTTATTTTGTCATGTTCTTCTTTTTCTCCCTGTAAACTGTTCCCTTCATCTTCTTTCTTGAATATTTTCTTCTTCTTTCCCTTCTTGTCTTTCTTCTTTTTCCTCTTTTAATCTACTTCCCTTTTAAAGTTTCCTTCAACGTCTACTATATCTCTTCATTTTCTCCTACGCTTACAGTTCTTCATAGCCACTCGTCTTCATTATATTCATTATATTATCTTCTTTATATTCTTCTTCTTCTTCTTCTTCTTCTTCTTCTTCTTCTTCTTCTTCTTCTTCTTCTTCTTCTTCCTCCTCTTCCTCTTCTCCTTCTTCTCCTTTTTCTTCTTCTTCTTCTTCTTCCTCTTCATCTTCTTCTTATTCCTCCTCATCTTCTTCTTATTCCTCTTCCTGTTCTTCTTTTTCTTCTTCTTCTTCTTCTTCTACTTCTTCTTCTTCTCGTCCTCCTTCTACTCCTTCTACTCCTCCTCCTACTCCTTGTTCTTCTTCTTTTTCTCTTTTCTTTAAGTGATAATATTGTCTGCCGCTTGTCTCTTCAATTACTCGACCCCACCAGTGAAACATTTTCTTTAAAAATAAAAAAATAATGATAGTGTAGTTATTTTATTAAGAAGACGACACTTATAACATCTAACATGGGGGCGAAACGCGAGTCTGGTATTGCCGGCCAACTAAACGAGGCATAGTAGCATTGCATTGCTCATTAGAGGCTTGTTCCATCCTTCTTTCATTTTCTTCTTCTTCTTCTTCTTCTTCTTCTTCTTCATCTTCTTTCTACTTTCATGCAGCTTGCGTATGGTGGGTGGTCCTAGTCTGCACTTTTTGTTTTTACGCAACTGAGACAACTTGTCTCCCAACACCCGACGTCTTGCAACAGGCGAAAATCCAACACAATTTGCAAGACGATAATTTTTTTTTTTGTAGATTACGTCTTGGAGACTCCAGTTAAGGGGTATAAGACAAGTCAGATCAACAATATTATACACTAGATACCATAATTACTTCAATTAGTTGAGGTGAGGCTTAATTTTGATGTGAAAGGAACTCTTGTACACTATAAAAAGCTTTATCAACTAAATATTTCTTCAATTGTTTTTTAAATATTTCTATATTTTCAAGACTCTTCAAAAACTGCGGTAGCTTGTTGTAGAATTTCCTACCAATATAACTAGGTTTTTGTTTGAATAAGCTACTATTGTGACTCACCAAGTGATAATCTTCTCGGCTTCTTGTATTATAATCATGTACATCAAGATTTTGGTTAATATCATTCGTTTTTACATATAAAGTAGCTTCATACACATATAAGCAGGGTACAGTTAGGAGATCAAGTCTCTTGAACAACGGCCTACATGAATCTAATCTATTTACTCTTTCTATACACCTAACCGCTTTCTTTTGGATCTTAAACACCCTATCAAGATTTTGTTTTGATGAATTACCCCATACTAAGATAGCATACCAAATATGTGACAGTAAGAGCCCATGGTAAGCTGTAAAAAGTAACTTTTTGTCATTCAATCTAGCGAGCTGTCGCAGGACAAATACCCCAGATGAAATTTTACTACATATTTTCTCAATGTATGGAGTCCAGGTCAATCGTCTATCCAACATAACTCCTAGAAATGCAATTTTTTCTTCCTGGTCTAATTGATTATCGTTCACAAACACGTTTATAGCCCTATCTTCATTTAAATTATGTTTGTTTTTGAATTGAAGGTATTGGCATTTTTTACTATTTATAGTTAATTTCAACTGATTTAAAAATTGGATAATGGACTGCACACCTATATGGGCACTTATTTCTAAATTATCTAGAATGGAATTGCTGAAAATGAGTGATGTATCATCAGCAAATAAGAGGGCTCTACCACTAATTAATTCTTTAGTTAAACGGTTGACATATAACAAAAAAAGCAATGGACCTAGTATTGACCCCTGAGGCACTCCAGCTTGCACCTCTAATTTATTAGATTTATTCTTTACTATACTATTACCAACTACTGTAGTTAGTTCTACACATTGTTTTCTCCCAATAAGATATGATTCAAACCATTTCAGTTCAACCCCATTTACACCTACATTTTGCAGTATTTCCAATAAAGTTCTATGATTAACACAATCAAATGCCTTTGGCAGATCTAAGAAGATTGCAGTATAATAATAATAATAATTAGTGGGGAAGTAGGCTATCACCTGTCTATACCAGGTACGATTGTTGAGTCGACGTTTGTTAAGTCGACCTATAACGTTTTACAATGAAGACTTGGTATCAAGTATAGCGAAAAGTATCGGTTTCAATGTCGAGAAAATCTTTTGAAATAACTGTGATTTATTGGAAGAAAATTAGAATTCGAAAATTTTGCTTTTTCCTTAAGCTTTCAACTTAGATTGGTTCGTTCTATGGAAGGCACTCATTTCATAAACCAATAGTTTTCGTCCATGTAGGATATATTAGATATATATCACCTCAACTAATTGATACAATTATATTATTATTATTATTATTCATTATTGCCCTCAGGACAGTGTTTAACTTGAATACATCAAATGATCATCCATTATCCCTCCTCTTTTTCTCTTCCCAAAATCTCTTCATTCTTTGGCTGTGTTCCTGCTTCCTTTGCTCTGTCGATACTCTTCCAGTTTTCTTTTTTTCTTTTACTTTAAATTTTATGCTCTTAATCCTGATTCGGAATGTGTCTCTTGAGTTTATTATCTCATTATTCACACCTGCTTGTTTCAAGTCTTCTTCAACTTCCTGAAACCAGTTGGTTTTTTTGTTTGAGCTGTTAACCACATCAAAGATTTTCCTTGTTAGCCTGCTTTTGTCCATTAATTGATACAATAATTATGTTAAATCTAACTTGTCTTATACTCCTTAACTGGAGTCTCCTAGACGTAATCTACAAAAATATATATGTATATATTATGCTAATCTTTATTTCAGTTTTAGTTTGAGCTGGAGATGACATGACAGTTACACTGTAGCACCAATCTCGTGTTTTTATAGCCTAATAAATGTGGTTGTGACAACATCAAGTCATATTAATTAATGATGTCTACCACAATATCACCATCACCTATACATAGAATGCGCTTTTAAATAAAGTATTACCGATGAGAAAATTACTAATGTGGATCGTGGTTATATAAAAATATCCAGGAACTTGATTCAAGTTATTACGACTCCTGTGAGCTCATCGAAGTTGCCAGTTAGTATACGTATGAATTTTCATCATTCCAGTTCTGCTTCAGCCTTCTGTTATATTCTTCACAAGCGGGGCACCTCAATGAATAATTCAAATACAGCTGCTGAATAAAAGCTGTAATGCTAATTTTTGTCAATACTCCTTACATTGGCAATGAGTTGCTGCCGCATTATTTATGTACTAGCTTTGCCGTTTATGCTTTCCATTTGTTTTTCTCTTCTTTTTCTATTCGTTTTTCTTACAAATAATCAGGCGCGCGTATTGAATTCAACAGCGTATTATTCTACACCTGTATCATGGAGCAGGTTGTAGGTCTCTCTACGTATCTCTTCACAGTATTGAATCACTCCCAAGCGATTTATGTAGAAAAGATCTACTGGACACGTGTTTCCATTCAACTGCGAGACTGTATTCAACATAAAAATTTATTTGTGAGATTTGTTTCGCCTTTCCCATACTAGCACAACTCATGTAAGATTTTTTATCAGCACATAAATTGTGATAGTGTGCAAAGCCCTATTTGATTTTTCTAAGCTTCCTGAACCTAGATAGGAGAATTGGTAAATTGGTAACGAATGTGGAATCTTTCTACAGCTTTCCTCTATTGTACAGTAGTTTTCATTGGGATAACCATCATGTTTATTGTAACTAGTGTAGATATTTGGCTCAAAGATCTTAAAGTTCAAAACTATATCAACTTTTTTTTACTGTGATGGTGCTTTGTTGAAAGTGAAATAAAAATAGTTATTTGTTCAACTAGAGCGAAAAGTGGGACATTTCTGCACCGAGAGAATCAGTT
Organism: Conomelus anceps; assembly: GCA_948455865.1. Taxonomy (NCBI): domain Eukaryota; kingdom Metazoa; phylum Arthropoda; class Insecta; order Hemiptera; family Delphacidae; genus Conomelus; species Conomelus anceps. Next base: position 25,414,459 of record OX418225.1, on the reverse strand, counting down.
TTTGTTGAGAAACAGCGAGTGAAAAAAGTTTATCGAGTGCAGAAACAATCATTTGCGCTCGAATTACACATTACATTTTTCCTACAGTAATGTATAAAGTAATTTAAACAGAACAAAACAGGATATACATAACCTAACAATTCCTCACATAACCTGTCTTCGAATCAAATCAATTTCAACAACAACTACAGCTGACTGTTTTTGCGTAGCTGAAGCAGAGTAGCCAACTTATTTTTGATTGCAGAATAGGGAACCTACGTATTACATACTCACTATTTTGTGTTATTAGGTTGCAAATATGGAGTGCGGAAAAGTACTTTCCCGCACTGGAATTTACTTTCCCGCACTGGTGCAGGAATAGACTATTTTGTGTGCTACAGTTCGTGCAAAAATAGGCACTTTTTCGGGAAACTTTAGAAAAATTTATTTTCATTTCAGTAAAAGACTCATGAATTATTGTGTCTCAGGGTGGAATTTCTAGTGAAACAGACCTAACCTTAGATATTGATTCTACTTTGAAATTTTTTGAAAAGCAGTCTTGGACAATATTCTGTTATAGTGATACATTGATTATTCAAAATCTCACTCAGTATTTTAGTTAAATGAATGAATAAATAATATCAATGTATCATCAATCACCTCATTACATCATTACCCACGCACAAGTCTCAGGAAAAATTTCAACAAGCCTGCTCTAGTTCTTGACGTACTTAAGGCTTTCTATTCATGTAAAAACGTCGAAACTATTAGAGTTTACTTTCATAGTCCTCCATTCTCTGACAAACAACAACATCCAGTTGTTGCTCATCCATTTTTGACAGGATGCCAGTGCAGCTCTCAAAAAAAAAACTCCAACAGCGAATCACGAAGATCGTGATAAGGTCTCAGCTTGACAGAATCCTGGAAACTGGATTGCACATCGCATGCAGATCTCTATCACAGTCTAGACATTGCGAATGATTCAAATCACTATACTTCGAAAATACACATTAATAATTGCTTGGTTTTTGTTTATACTAATACTGTACCTTAATATAGATGAATGGTTGTCTCATATAGTAGACTATGGTTTTTATATTATTCAAATAGGCTTATAATATGTTCAGCCTTTTTTTTTGAGTCTGATAATGCCCACATGAGTGTTGAGACTTGTGCTTGGGTAATGAAGTGATTGGGAGAGTTATGAGAAACATCCATGGATGAACGAGATTCGAACTCAAGAATGCAGAAATACAAAGCCAGCCAAAGTCTTATCAGACCATAGTGTCCATCAATTTTCCATTTTTTTCTTCTTTATAATTCTTACTAATAAATAACATATAGCAACTCTAGTCTGCGCACAGGCTTTAGCCCATGCAGACCAATTTCCTATCTTTCACATCAAGTACCGTACATGTCAAATTCCTTTTTTCTTCTCTCATAATCACTTTTCTTCTAGCATAATTCACGAATGTGAAAGAAATTTTTTCAAAGCAAAAGTAATATTTTTTATTTAGAATATTTATTTTTGTTCAAATACATTTCTCTGCCATAATGCTATTGCTATTAATCTCCTTTCAGTAATTTATTATTTTGTACGTACTTGAAGTTTTATTGCCTTGTATATTGAATTGTTTGAAATGAAAATTGTTTGTCTGTCTGTCATCTAATCAAGCGCTCCAACCAACTGCGCCACCAGAGCCGCCGTTCATTCTGGCAATGAATATATAAATAATAAATCATCTAGTAGTAAATAACGAGATTCCCTAAAGATAACTATTGCTAATGTTTCGAATCAACATACCTGGCAGCCGCAGTGGTGTGATGAGGTTATGTCTGTCTCAGGTTATGTCTCAATGCCTATCTCTGACTGACTGCTACTTTTGCGGTCACGGGCCGATTCTTGTTCAGCCTGGCATACTTTTATGTTATTAGTAATCGTCCACCTCATTTCTCACTAACAGTCTTAGAAGACTCAGCAAAAGAAAAAAAAAATTTCTCTAACGAAATTCTTTTAAATAACGGATACCTCCCTAGTTTGATTTTCATATTGATTATTTTTTTGTACAGTAGCTCATTAATTGATCGATGGGTGGTGATTGGTCATGCGGTGAGCGTGGTGTTCGAGTGGTCGTGATGTTCAGTCACGACCGCTCAAGACTGCGTTTGGATGGGTGACCGTGCTTCAATGACTTAATGTTACAAGCTTTATTATCACTTACCCGATGGTTCGGAACCCACCTAAAATAGTAGGTCCACCATGTTCCCCGTAACATGGCACAAACGGCGAGGTGGAACTACCCGTAAGGGTCTCCCCACCATTAAAAGCCATACGCTTATTATTATTATTATTATTGATCGATTAGGCTCGTTATTTCATTTCATTCCATTATTTATTCATTCATTTCATACACAATTTTGTACATTGAATAGTGTCAGAGTATAAAATATATAAATAACATTTTTCAAGAGTTTAACAACTGCTTCTACTATTTATAATACAACCAACGACTTATTCTATAACTATTAGATTTGCAGTTACTACATCTAATAAATACAATATTTTAAAGTCAGTTACCAATTTGGAGGAAAAATTCTTCGTTATTTGCTGAAAGCGTAGCAGGAACAGTTCATTTGTAAAAATATCGTCTGTCCATCTTAAAAATGTGTATTACCGTAGATTATTTTTATTTTACTGTCATAATATACAGTATGCCTGAGTCTATGTGATATCAATTCAACACTCGTAACCTACTGCTGGCTGAATCCAACTTCGACATTGCGTATGAAATCATGATAAGAGTGCAGATCCCTACAAATAAGAAGTGTGTTCAAGTGTGTAAGTACGTTCGCTAGCGTGCTTTCACGTGCGTGAGTGAACACGCTGCAAGCCTCAGCGTATCATTACGAATAAGTAATTACTTAAGCGTATAATGGCAGCATTTTGATCGCTCAAACATCTTATAACGGCAACAGTCTGTGACTTCAAGGGGGCAATTGGCATAACATACGACTGACACAGTCATTCTGTCTTCCGTTTCTGTCATTGCCACTTCTTTCTTTAGCTCTTGAGTTTGCATTCTTTATCGTTATATATATTCTTCTTCTTTCTTTCTCACTCTTTCACCCACGTTCTTTCTCTGGTTTTTACTGCTGCTCTTCTATCTCTCTCATCGTGGCCGTGGCCCACTGACTAGCTTACAGGCACTTGCAGTTTAACGTTTATGTTTCTGCAAACTTCGCATGATATTATTTTATGATCATGAAAGTTAGACATGAATAAAGAATATTGTTTTTCTGGGCGAAATTTAAAATAATGGTTGTTTATTTATTGAATGTATTATGACTGCCTTCAAGCATCGAGTAAGATTAAGTTAGGACACGAGCAAAGTGACTTCTAATCATATTACGAATGGCTTTTAGGCAAAAAAACACAGGTTTTCTTATAGGGCTACATATTTGAAGATAAGTTGATTTGTTTTGTTATGTAATTGATTGATTTTTTAAAAATAAATTTGATAATTGAAAATTTGAAAAATGTAATCGCTGCGTACAATATTCATCTCCGAGTACCAATAAATAATTACGTTTAATTTAACTTAACTTACCAATTTATCGGATATTTTGCCAAAACTATAACATAACCTACAAGAGTGATTGTTATTGATGGCTCCGATTTGAAATCCAGTTTTATTTCGAAGTGTTTAGATTAGCTGATGTTACTATAGCATAATATTCATTTCGATTCTGTTTGAAGAAATTCTGAGTTCTGATTGGTCTAGACTCCTGTACTGAAAAGTGACAGTGGTGTTAAAATAGCTTCATTATGCAATTACTTTGATAAGCTGTTTGATAACGTAAGCTATATTGACATAATTTAACAACCTCTTTATAAGTTAGCCGTAGATAATGTGTTGATTTTGAAATTAAATCCAGGCGAATTTGGTTTAGTCTATAGGGGAATGGTGGATAAAGTCGGGCCCTTATGTTTTTTCTTAAATATTTGTACACTAGTAGTTCTGTTATCAGTAGACAACAACAGCGTGAACAATAGCATCGTGTTTGTTTCTCCATCCATGATTATCACAGTATGATTATCTCAGTAGTTATGCTCCACTGTAAACCAAGTTACGCAGTTTAAACTGCAAATTCGGACTTGAGTCTGAATAATTCTTATATCAAAACTGATACTGTATTTCTGATTATATGAAATGATTAAATTGATTGATTAGATTGAATTATAATTAGAAGAAAAGCTTCGTAAATCTGCCACTGGCAGTCTGATGAAGCTTCTCTTTAGAAGTAAATTGCATCCCTCCAGTATAAAGTGAGTATAAATCATAATTTAAATAGAAATTCATTGTCAGTTTTGATATTAGATTGTACACCAAGTATTTCATCATGAAAACCATCACAGATTCTGAATAAATCGTATAGATATGCTCTCCAAAAATCGTCAATTTTATACGCTCATGTTATCAGCTGAATCTTGCGTAAGATCTCTGTCTATCCCGTAAGCTGCACCTCGAAATAGTTCATTGGTTCCCTGCTAGTCGCTACATTAGCGCTATCGCTCCAGACAGTGCTGCTTCCTAGCGGACGTAGTCGGAACTACTACCGCCCCCAACTGGTGGGGGCGGCAAACTACAAGCTGAACAAACGACGGGCGCCTAGCCGTTCTATTGTTTTGTGCAATCGATCATTATATCCTCGTGTTACAACTGTACAACAGTTGTAGAGCCGTTTCATGACCTTCAACTTTGTAGCGTGGACTATTCTTCTTCGTTTCGTACCCGAATTCGCGGCTTCTGCCGTATCGTTTTTATTTGCTGTGCGGACGGAAGGACGCTGTGTCCCCTACCCAACTGGCTCCATGGTATGTAAACCTGTTTAACAGCTGATTCTTCCTTAAAAGCATGTGATTCATTCTTATCAGCACTCGAGATTCATACATGAAGATCCAAAAAAATGATTTGTATCATCCATCACTCAAGATTCTGAACTAAGGACAAACGTTATCGGTCTAAAAGCTATTTAAAAATAAAATAACTTGATAATGAGATTCAAATTTATTTATTATTTTTTTATTGTTATGCATAATTATGATACCGGTATAGATCTTGTGGTAGGCTTTGCATGAAAAATTAGAATTGATACCAGGGCTATTCATTGCTTTTGTTCTTCAAGAGTCTGGTCTGGAATGACAAATTTAATTGACATGAATGCTATTTGATCATTTTAAAATCAAGTTCAAGTTTGTTATTATTTGAATATTTTTCAAGTCTATTGATTCAATCCCCACTAAGCCAGGAATTTTTCCGTTTTTCCAAAGAATATAACATTGCCATATTAGATACATTGTAGATACATTCGAAAGGCTGACCTGGAAGGACTTGTCAGTAAATCTTTAATATTAGGAGATAATTATATTCAGCCTATTATCTCAAATATATTAGACTAAGGATATATTAAAATTTTCAAATAAACTATTCACATTTTTTATAGTTTAAATATTGGTTTACTGTGGCAGTTCATAGGTCAAAAATGAAATTTATATTGACAGCGTATGACAATGACTGTTCCGCAGTGTACTTGAGGTTCTCAAAATTTAACCTGAATGGATACATAGGAGTGCGATAAAACCTGTTTTAAGAACACAATTCTCCAGTATCACAGTGTATCCGACTAGAAGAATTTTAAGCAGAATATACTGTGCAATATAGACTGTAGTATAAAAATTATATCTATTGAAAGTAGGCTTGATGCATGCAATGTGAATGTGATTGTCAGAGATTCATTGTTATTGATAAAATACAAAATTGAATTAGATAGAAAATAAATATAAAATTGATTGTCCTACTTCATAAAATAATAAATAATATTTAATTTATAATTGCAGGTTAAAACACGTTGTCCCGATTTACTTAAACTTTTAAATGTACACAAGCTCTTCAAATTACACCATTTCTATTGTTTTGCAGGCTATAATATCTCCTATTTTTTCTTGTTATATATTTTACATTTTTATATATTTTACATTTTTATATATTTACTCTTTCTTATTCCTCTATTTTCTTTATTACTAAATTATCAAACCTTTTAGTACTCCTTCATTAATTTTGGCATATAGTGTCAAAATATTTGTGTTTTCTTCATATTTTTTCAATTGTATTGATCATTCTTTGAGGTAAATGAGGATTGTTTTGGCGAAAAGTTGTTTGTTTATTGAGTGTGAATGGGTATGTAGGCTAGTAAATACATAAATAATAAATAGATGCTGTTCAGGCTGTCATGTTTGAGTTTCAGAAATGGAGCTATTTTGATCTATTTTTGTTCTCTTTGCAGGTGTTAAATATATTTTCCTACAACTGCTCGTAAAGTAGTTCTTTACGTACTGAAAACTAATTGTAAAATACCTCTTTACTGCTCAGCAAGCGGTAAAGTACTTTACGCTCGCCAGCTGTTTTCTTTACGCTTCTGTTTTGATTTTGGTGCCTTCTCATTGGTGGATCACGGAATCCGTGAAATTCACATAACCTCAAAAATGGCGTACGCTAACCAAATCCGCTCATGGTCTGTGATACAAACTACAAGCTTTTATTGTGTTTGAATCCAGAACTGCAGTTTTAGGAAAAATATTGTATGCAATTCGCGCGTGAAGCTTCTTTATCGCTCTCGCAAAATTACTGCGCTCCGCTACGCGTCGCGCAGTAAATGTTTTGACTCGAGCGATAAAGTCGCGCTTCACGCTCTTAATACATAAATAACTATTAATAAGTATTTTGTAATCAAATTCCTAAAGCTATAGAATTCTGGAAGTTAGAATTCATGGAGTTTTCTTAGTATTTTGCCGTTAATCCTGCATTTGTAGTAGATTCACATAGATGAATAATCAGTTTCAAATTTGTTCAATGTGTTTCAAATCCCTGTACTAATGACAAAGTATAAAATTAGTACGAATGTTCATGTGTTTGGACAGCTTAAATATTCATTGGGAGGCAAGCATTTCCAAAGTGATGAACCGCGGTGTATAAGTGCGAGTAAAACAATTCTTCAAACAAGGTATTCATGTGCTTCGAAAGTGGTGGAACACTTGCATAACAAGTCAAGGAGACTATGCCAAAAAATGACACCAGAAATTTTTTCTCAGTTGCCAAAATAAATCATTCATAACACTTTTTACGTTTTCATTCGATATGTCCTCGTATTCTAGTAAATTTCTTTCGTATTTTATTTTGTTGGTTTGGAATTTTAGATGTTAACATCGTTTTGCAGACCATATATGTTTATATGTTTTCTTCTTTCCTCTACGTCCTATATCTACCTTCTATTTTGTTTCTAGCTATTCTGTTATTTCTTTGTTTAGAGTTGACTAATGTTTAGGGTTATTTTTCTTTATACTGTTATTTCATGCGATTTTCTAGCTATTTTGGTACTTCATTGTTTAAAGTTAACT